>JAQPZY010001673.1:4977500-5187500 GCA_029931535.1 Margaritifera margaritifera | reverse complement strand
AAATAGTCTGTCCCAAACAAAAACTAAACAAACCAAATAGTCTGTCCCAAACAAAAACTAAAGAAACCAAATAGTCTGTCCCAAACAAAAACTAAACAAACCAAATAGTCTGTCCCAAACAAAAACTAAACAAACCAAATAGTCTGTCCCAAACAAAAACTAAACAAACCAAATAGTCTGTCCAAAAACAAAAACTAAACAAACCAAATAGTCTGTCCCAAACAAAAACTAAACAAACCAAATAGTCTGTCCCAAACAAAAACTAAACAAACCAAATAGTCTGTCCAAAACAAAAACTTAACAAACCAAATAGTCTGTCCAAAACAAAAACTAAACAAACCAAATAGTCTGTCCCAAACAAAAACTAAACAAACCAAATAGTCTGTCCCAAACAAAAACTAAACAAACCAAATAGTCTGTCCAAAAACAAAAACTAAACAAACCAAATAGCCTGTCCCAAACAAAAACTAAAGAAACCAAATAGTCTGTCCCAAACAAAAACTAAAGAAACCAAATAGTCTGTCCCAAACAAAAACTAAAGAAACCAAATAGTCTGTCCCAAACAAAAACTAAACAAACCAAATAGTCTGTCCAAAACAAAAACTTAACAAACCAAATAGTCTGTCCCAAACAAAAACTAAAGAAACCAAATAGTCTGTCCCAAACAAAAACTAAAGAAACCAAATAGTCTGTCCCAAACGAAAACTAAACAAACCAAATAGTCTGTCCCAAACAAAAACTAAACAAACCAAATAGTCTGTCCCAAACAAAAACTAAACAAACCAAATAGTCTGTCCCAAACAAAAACTAAACAAACCAAATAGTCTGTCCCAAACAAAAACTAAACAAACCAAATAGTCTGTCCCAAACAAAAACTAAACAAACCAAATAGTCTGTCCCAAACAAAAACTAAACAAACCAAATAGTCTGTCCAAAACAAAAACTAAACAAACCAAATAGTCTGTCCCAAACAAAAACTAAAGAAACCAAATAGTCTGTCCCAAACAAAAACTTAACAAACCAAATAGTCTGTCCCAAACAAAATCTAAACAAACCAAATAGTCTGTCCCAAACAAAAACTAAACAAACCAAATAGTCTGTCCCAAACAAAAACTCAACAAACCAAATAGTCTGTCCCAAACAAAAACTCAACAAACCAAATAGTCTGTCCCAAACAAAAACTAAACAAACCAAATAGTCTGTCTCAAACGAATTAAAGATAATAACCTCGGTGGTTAAAACAAAGAAAAGTATGGCGTAACATTTATTTATTTTTTTATTGCTTTTGAGGGTATATGGGTGGCAATACAGAAGATTGATTCGTGTCGAGAGAGAGAGAGTCTTTAAGACTTTTTTAACGATATTGTTGACATATACATAACATATCAATTATGCTCATGACCCGATTTAGATACACAAAGGAAAGCATTAATGACACATTACTAATGTTTGTCTTTTAATTCTAGGCGTAGAAATAATATTTTTAAATTGGAATTTATGGGCTAAATTGCCTTCAATTCCACTCTTCAAATTGAGCTGCTGTTGTAAGAAGTCTTGTTCTCTACTACCTCAACCAGTACCATTAACATCACCATCACCACCGCTACTACTACCACTAATAATAATAATAATGTTAATAATAAAAACACCAACACTACTACCAGCAGTCTTCCTGCCAGATTTAGCACAAACTTATTTAAATTGTCAATTTCATTTGTGATCAGTACCATCAAGGACCGACATAGGAATACTGCAACGGCTGTAAGTCGGAATTAATCAATTGAATTCTTTATTCACATACGTTATTTGTTGCTAATCTACTTTTACTAATGATTTAATTTATTAAAGAGATATTTACATTCATACTTTCTTGAGCTGACTGACGATAAACTATATCATATTACTGCCTTGTAATCGATCTTGAATAGCTTTTTCTTCGTCTGTTTTCACGTAGGGCTATGAGAAATAGGGGTTGTTGTTGTTGTGAACACGCAGGGCTATGATAAATAGGGGTTGTTGTTGTGAACACGTAGAGCTATGAGAAATAGGGGTTGTTGTTGTTGTGAACACGCAGGGCAATGATAAATAGCGGTTGTTGTGAACACGCAGGGCAATGAGAAATAGGGGTTGTTGTTGTTGTGAACACGCAGGGATATAAGAAGTAGGGATTGTTGTTCTTGCTGTTCTTGTTATTGTGAATCTTGAGCTCGATTTTTAAATAAGACTTCGGAAGAAACACATCTTTGTCGTTTGGTCCCAAACGCATAATCGCCGGCTTCAGTGATAATACCCATCGCTCTAACCCAGTCGATCATCGGTGCTACACTCAACTTACTGCTTAAGCGCCCACATTGTTCCCTAAGGTTTTGGCATTCTCTGGGAATGAATCAATAACTGTTCTTTTACGACAAAAATTAATTTTCTTGAGGATTTTTGTCTTCTCACAAACTCCAATGTATTCAGGGCTTATTATTTAACAAAGAAACTCAACAATTCACGGGTATTAAGTGTAAATTTGCTCAGCTAAGCAGGCATGTTTCCCATGGTACTCTGAAGTTATGCAGGCATGTTCTGTATGGTACTATAAAATCGCTTTCAGGCGAAGGACATTAAACTTTTAGGTTTTTTTTGTGGGGTTTTTTTTCTTCATTTTCTGACGTACTTGTTAAGCGCCACCGTTTCCGTCACAAATTCTCGTCAATAAATAATGCCATCGATCGGTTAGGAATAATTTGCTTCCTCTTGTATCGCTAATTCCATCTCATTTCTATCAGCAGGCCCATAATTGTCTAGGATGTTGTTAAAGAAGATATAACTCATCTTCAATTAGTGAACTGCTGGTTTCAATTCTGTTTTCTTGCCTCGAATACAATTAGAAAGACGTTTTCTGCCAAACGGAGCGTAATTTGATTGGCTGTACTATATTTGCAGCAGACGACGTTATTTCCAAAGGACACGTCCCCAATTATGACCCAGTTATTCTACCTGTCGAACAATCCTCTTCTCCATATCCCCCGCCCCCCAACTCCCCAACTCCTTGTGTGGCATATATTTTGACCACATCGTTGAAAAGGAAGCACTCGCCACAGCGTTTTCTGTACACACCCTTCAGCTTTTATGAGGCAGGACCAACTCAGTGGCGGCGCGAGGGTTCGAGGCGCCCGGGGGCAATGATCTTATGTGGCGTCCCTACCGAGGTGCCAGAGAGCAATGGTCTTTAGTGGCGCCCCTACTTTGCCACAGAGAACAGTTTTTGTGTTAGTTGCCAACCTGCACCCCCCCCCACCCCCATCTACGCTCCGGTTACAGCTTTAAAAAAAACCCAGCTCCCAACGGCGCCCCTCCCCCTCGCTCAGCGCCCGGATGCTATTGTCCCACCATCCCATCCCCTTTGCGCCGCTACTGCACCGACTTTCGGAACAAAATGGAGTGTAAACGGTGCTTCGACTCTAAAAACTAAAAAAAAATATTCGAGGCTTAAGAACAAATTCGATCTATCTAATTTTGTTAGTCAGACATGATATTAAAAAAAGTCATGACTTCAAAACCAAATCTTTGGAAGACAAGTACCTGATTTATCTCAAACAAAAACAAAAAAGACAAATGGACGATTCATCCTACTAGATATCATTAAACACGCTTTTCAGCAAGAGATCAAGTTCTGAAATGCAAAGGCTTTGAAACATTGTCAATGAAAGGAGCTTCTAAATAGGGAGAGATTTCCTCGAACTGAAAGTCAGAAATCGTGAACAACCTTTTGAAAATTGTATCATAATAATTTAAAAATGAACTAAGCTAATGTAACAAATCGTGGTTATTTTTAATCGTAATGATTTATTCATAAGATTTGTGTCCCACCATTCGGTCACATTTCTGTAATTTACAAATTTCGTATAAACTTGCAATTCCAGATCATACATAAATTACAACATTGATCGTTTATCAAAGTCTAAATTCCTAAATTCAAATGAGTCCTTTGAGAATTTACTCCAATATCTAGTTTGCCTGCATGCAAAACTAGGACGTCATACATATTAATTAGTCAAAACGACTCCAATAAGAAAACCAAGTTGGTTGTATTATGAAGGATAACATCTAATTATTGGGGGGAATATTGATCGCTAATTAATGTGTGACGAGATACCCTGTGCTAGAAATTTCAGCTGACATTCACCAGTAGGGTTCATCATTAATGTAGCTAATTGGGTCAGTCCGATTAGATTAGGGGTGAGTGATAATGTTCATCGTTGCCTTCATTTGATTCCGTTGGACTTCTCATTAGTAAACTTCTCTGCATACATGAATCAAAAACTACATTAAAAAATTATCTACAGTGTTAATAACCACTGAATGTGAGCTGATATTTTAATTTGCACTAACTACTTTAGTTCAGAGATTTTATCTCGTTTGTTCCACAATAAGTGGTCAGGCAATTTTAATTATAGCCTTTTAAAAACTTAACACGCACTCATGCATCGAGATGTTGTATAAGTCATATATATATATATATATCAGTCCCGCCATCTCAATAGCTATCGATCTGCTACAATACTGTTTCTCTTAAAGGTGACATTGGCATAGAACAGTGTGTGTACTAAGCTTGGTAATACGTTCCTAGAGCAGTCTTTTTTGCATAAATAAAATGTAAACTCTTGTATAACTATTATAATACCGTTCAGTTTTCTGATCGCCCGAATGCTAATTGTTCAGTATGAAGAAAACAGAACTTTATCATAATTGAAAGTGTATCAGGCAAAGAAACTTTTTTTCCAACATCTCAAATTTTCTTAGCCCGTCTGTCTTGAACAATAACCATTTTCATCCTTTTGGCTGCTGTCAGCGTCTGTTCTTACTCGTAATACGTCCAATCAAATGAAATTAGTGTTCTTTTTGGTTAAAAAAGCACAGATGTCAGCTTGATTCAACGGCATGAGAGCAATTAGTCTGAAAAGAGCAAACAAGAACAGAAGAAAATATATATTGATAAATTGATAAAACTATCTCAAGCTCCATGAAGGGGCGTATGAAAATTAGATAGCTTCCAAAGAAGAAAAAAATATGACTTAGTACATATTGTACGTTATTAATGTGGAGTTCAATTAATAGTAAGTCCAATTAGAAAAAGCGGAATGACAAAAACGAGCAGAACAAGCAGTATATAAAGCGGAGAGTAGAGAGATTTCATAGAATTTACATGAGAAATTATGAGCGTAAATCAAAATTTCGATACGAAATTTCTTCAATATAGAAACATAAAGAATTGAATTACGTCGAAGATGTTTCAAAATCATTTCAGCTTTCAGATATGCTTCTTAGTAATTTTGCTGAGAGAAAGAATGAGGAATCCAACGAACTGTACATTTTTGAATAAATCAGCAATTCGCGAATTTGCAGTTACACGCTAATTATCGGTACCACAGGTTATGGAGAACCAATGTGGCGGCGTAGCCTATGACTCAATCGGAATATCCACGACCTTTTCCGTCAAGTCGAGAAAGAAACGTCCGATATCATTCGCCCCCATTGAGAACTATATTTGGAACAACTTTTGTTCGCATCTCACAATATGGCGGCAGAAGAAGGCAAAGTCACACATCCTTTTCTGTCGCAGCATATGTAGTGCAATCCGCCGGAACAGAAACACCAAACCCATAAAATTTATATGTATTCCTACAACTACATTCCAGATTATTTCTCGACTTGACGGAAATGGCCGACCGATGTTCCGATTGCTTATACGAGTGACGTTCCTTTGCATAAGGTCAGAGGTCAGTCGGGGTAAAATATGTTGTGCACTGTAAGGTGTTAATTTAGATTCGTCGTAAAAATTATTCAAACACAAAAAAGAGAGAATTCAGTCTCAATTTTCAGTAGACATGAACTTTTATATAATATACCTACAAAGCTGCGTTATTTCTGATTTGTAATTGTCGAAATTACTTCTAAAACGGAGGCCTTTTTACTCCGAATGACCTCCAACTTTTGGAGCTCTTCAATGCATAAAAAGCAACATTGTAATGGCGGGCGAAGTGTCAATCCATCTATACACTATCGGTCGCTAAAGATTTGGATAACTTGTTGTTGTTATTGGTGAAATATTTTATTTTTTAAATTCAGTACATTTTAAATTCATTTAGGACAGATAGTTTCAGTCCATCTGACTTTTTTTAAATAAAAGATTTCGAAGTTAATCTTTGCTCAGAAAGTGACTTCTGTGTATATGTCATTGACAGTGGTGGCACGATGGCGGGGGGACAATTGCCTCAAGCGACAGGCGAATGGGGGGGGGGAGGAATCGGGAGTTTTGAGGGGTTGTTTTGTTGGGTTTTGGGGGGATTTTTTGCAGCTGAAATTTTCATGGTATTTCACCTTCACTTAAGTGTAACGTGTGTAACGGCGGCAATTCTTCACAAAACTTGGGGGGGGGGGGGGACTGGCATAAACACTGTTCTATGTAGCAAAGTAGGGGCGCCACTAAAGAATATTGCTTCCGGCCGCCTCGAACACTCGTGCCGCCACTGGTCATTGATTAGCCTACTGGCAATGTTCTACAGCATGGGTCTCCAAACTTTATAAGACGAGTGCCATGTTCGATTTTTGAAGGGGGTTTGCGGGCCGAAGCGACGTTGAAAATTTTAATATATGTAAAATCGTTTTAAAAAAGCACAACACTTTGCGGGCCGGACAAATCGAAGCCGCGGGCCATAGTTTGGAGACCCCTGTTCTACAGGGTCCTAGTCTGAATCAGGTATAACAGTAATACATGACTATTGGAGAAAATAATATCGGTATTTAAAATACTAAATATGATCCAATGTTGAAAAATCTGAATAGGTTCCGTACCATTCTCCAACATAGCTAATTGCATGTTCAGAGCTTCTATTTAGGATCGTCTGACAATACACATTTTAAATATGGAGAATAAATTACTACATAATGCTATTCCATCCATGGCTAATGCTTTATTTCTTGAATCTCGCAAGTGAACTTGTATAGCAGTTTCACCAACATTCCCACCCACACATGATAGAGAGAGAATATTCAACAGTGTAATGGACTCATATATTTCATGTTTTGGGGAGAGATGTGATGCTGAGATTGGTGATATTTTCTTGTAGTGATGACCCATCATTTTCTGAGTTCCACTGTACCGACAGTGACTGTAAGCAAAGAATATTCAGTATACATTACGTCATGCTAACTTGATACATTGCATGACCATAATGTTATGACTGTTTTTTTATGAATAAAGGTTTATAACACAATATGCGTTGATGTTCTACTTTCTTCAGTCATTGGGAAAGTTTGAGATCATTACATGTATATATCCAGGACAAAGCAAGTTAGTAATCTGCTCAGTTTCTTCGTTATAAAGTTCTACACAGCCCGGACGAAACATTTCTTTGCATAGGTAACAGTTGTCCCTGACTGAGATATTTATCATTTGGCAGGTGACATGTGTAGACAGTGGCGGCGCGAGGGTTTGAGGCGCCCGGGGGATATGTTCTTTAGTGGCGCCCGTACTTTGCCACAGAGAACAGTTTTTATGTCAGTTGCCAAACTCCAACCCCACCCCACCCCCATCTAAGCCCTGAAGCCGGGGCTTACATGCGGTGGGGTGGAGGAAAAAAAAGCTCCCGACGGCGCCCCCCCCTCACCCCATCGCCCGGCGATTGGGGGCAATAGCCGCCGCCACTGTGTGCAGCACAGTCTGAAATCTAATATGATACAGGTTTTAGCTTTCTAGGCTATTGTTGACATTTGCCTATTCTAAAAATTGTATATACTTAAATTATGGGAACAACAATCAAATTTGTATACCCCCCCCCCCCTCGCTCTGTCTATCTCTCCTTACATTCTGGTGACTCTGCATTAAAAATGACCAGAATCATACCTGATGAATACTGGTGATACACAAATGGTGTGCACCGGCCCGTCAAAACTGTCACTTGAGTAACACGGATTTTGTTACCACACCGACATGAATGTCGCTCGGATGTATATTTCTAGTTTGACGCTTGTCCGTGTGTACATTGATCAGGTTAAGTTCTGGGTATTGATCGTTTTCTCAGGCACTGTGGTGGTGCATTCATGTGTCAGTTTCTCAGGCACTGTGGTGGTGCATTCATGTGTCAGTTTCTCAGCCAATGTGGTGGTGCATTCATGTGTCAGTTTCTCAGGCACTGTGGTGGTGCATTCATGTGTCAGTTTCTCAGGCACTATGGTGGTGCATTCATGTGTCAGTTTCTCAGGCACTGTGGTGGTGCATTCATGTGTCAGTTTCTCAGCCAATGTGGTGGTGCATTCATGTGTCAGTTTCTCAGGCACTGTGGTGGTGCATTCATGTGTCAGTTTCTCAGGCACTGTAGTGGTGCATTCATGTGTCAGTTTCTCAGGCACTGTGGTGGTGCATTCATGTGTCGGTTTCTCAGCCAATGTGGTGGTGCATTCATGTGTCAGTTTCTGAGGCACTGTGGTGGTGTATTGATGTGTCAGTTTCTCAGGTACTGTGGTGGTGCATTCATGTGTCAGTTTCTCAGGTACTGTGGTGGTGCATTCATGTGTCAGTTTCTCAGCCAATGTGGTGGTGCAATAATGTGTTAGTTTCTCAGGCACTGTGGTGGTGCAATCATGTGTCAGTTTCTCAGGCACTGTGATGGTGAATTCATGTGTCAGTTTCTCAGATACTGTGGTGGTGCATTCATGTGTCAGTTTCTCAGACACTGTGGGGTGCATTCATGCATCAGTTTCTCAGACACTATGGATGTGCATTTATATGTCAGTTTCTCAGGCACTATGGTGGTGCATTCATGTATCAGTTTCTCAGGCACTGTGATGGTGCATTCATGACCCATGAACATATTTGTTTCTTAAGATAGTCCCATATCAATACCTTAACTATTCTTTTTATAGGTCAAACAGCTGTTAGCGGCAGTCTCACCCCTCATCTTTTAGAAGACAGACATGGATACTGTTCTTTTCCTTTGTAAAATGGTGGGGGAGAGGGGAGGGGAGTTGTCTGATGTTAGATGATTGTTGTGGTCGTAAAACTACATTTACCGCAAAAATAAATAAATATAAAAACGAAAACGGTGAAAAACGCCAGAAACTCGGAACTATATGGTAATTCACTAAAGTGTAAAGATGATATATCAAACTAAGTCCTGAGAGGTTGCGCATGGGATTATATCTGACGTTTGAGAAATGAGTTGGTGTCAATGAGGGAACAGCGGTTTGAGCCTTTTTACATGACGCATTTTGTGTTGTAAGCAGTACTTTAAAGTAAATTAAATATCCCAAATACATGTCTCTTGTGTTACTGTAGTTTTTTGTCGTTTTTTCTTTAATGATAGTCCACTTAAAAATTTAAGGTAATTAAACTACCACAATTTTAAAATCTCATGCAGTATCTAATATGGTGATAAAAATTGGCTTGATTTTTTTTTAATGGTAAAACCCTCATGCCATCAGGTTTATGCACACGATTTGGTACTTGCAGCAATCTAAGCTGGCTGGAAATATACTGACAAATACTTCTATACCGTGATGAAACAATAGCTTTGCAACGAAATTATACCTGGGTGCGTCAATGCGGGCGTGGGTTTGAAAACAAAGAATATAATGCTCCATTTTAAATATTATGTCAACTCTCAAGTGAATCATTATCGTTAGAAAAACAGTCACGTTTAAATATAATCCGTAGTCAAACGATTAAAACAACATTCCATTGCTATTATCTGAAATTGATTCGGATTCATTCTAGTTCAAATTACGACTTCCATCAACACCAACTTTCACTACACAGCTATTCGATAGTACAGTCCCTTTGTCCTACCATTTGCAACAACTGTGCCGTATAATGGAGTATTTATCAATGATAAACGCTTTTAACATTTCTATTCAAGTTCCACCGCAGTATCGCCCACCTATTGCGGTATATAATTAAAAAGAACTGGAATCAAATCACAGGCACATTTGATGCCACGGCTTTTTTTGATCCCGCGTTGATCGTGTTAATTAACAACCCTTATCACAATTACTTATCAATAGAGGGTAAATATTGATGCAGTTTGTCCATTATTCTAGTTGGCAAATACTGTAATTTAGCTCTGGTTTTGTAAGATTCTGTTTAACTAACTTTTACGCAGATAATTATTTGGTTGCCATGCGTCAGAATACAGTTTCGCGGATCTAGTACTATACCGGAACTAGAACTATACCGGATAATTCATCAAAGAGAATAATTAATTCTAAATTTTAAAACGCTTCCATGAATCTTTCAGTGCATAGGAAATTTTTTAAATTGAAGCCAATCCACCATTTTTCCGGATGAATGATTTCACAAGGTTTAATCAATGCTACAAGATTCTCTCATATCAAACAATTCTACATAAAAGAATAGATTCAGCCTAGAAGATGAATGAATATGAAAACTTCACAAACATATATATGCTGCGGTGTGAGTAATTTACGCAGACAAATTGTCTAAAAAGACATTAGGAAAAATTTTAATGCGCTAAAATTACGCAAAACAATTTCATTTTAAGCATTTAGTTTCAAGTAACCAGAGTATATATATCTTCTGCCGTTAGCCCAGTCCAGGTTTTATGATGGCACGTTGGATTAATATAAATTATGCTATATGCTTTGCTTCTGGATGCTTGTGCACGTTTAAAATAATAGTACCTAATACTGAGAGAAAACGTACTGAAATAGAGCCATGTAATCGAATGCACCATGAATTAGTCTTGATCACTTTGGAGTTTGCCACATTCAGAAAGTCATCATTAACTTCTTAATAATTAAGGTCTTGATGACTAAAACACACTCAGGTACAGTAAGATTGTGTTTTGCGGTGTTCACAAAATATCCTATCGAATTTTTAAAAACAAAAATGCCATTACTTCCAATTAAGGGAGTAATATACCCAGTTTATGACATCCATGACTAGCTTTCTCTTAAATTACTTTTAAGTCATATTTTTAATTTTAATGCAATGTGCATTGTCTGTGGGATCTTGCTGAATTAATTTTTTTCTTACTTGTCTGTTTTCTCTGTTTTCTCTGTAATAATGAATCTGATAGGTGCAGTACTGAAAAAGTACTGACAAACGTTGGACAAAGTATTAAAATGTTTCAAATGGAGAAAGAAAACAAAGCTGAGAAAGCTATCATTTACATCAGTAAAAAATCCATTTACCTCAGTAAAATACCAACTCTGATACAAGGAGAGTCTTTTGTAATTATTTTATTTTATTTTTCGGTTGTTTCTTTCTTTCTTTCTTTGTTCATGGCGTTGAATATTTCTGACAAAAAGTCTTGGTGTACATGACGGGCCGTCATATAAGTAAGTAATGTGAGTTTGACTCTAGCCAGTTGATGACATTTCTTTAAATTGCAAATCAAGACAGCACTAAAAACAGAAGAAAAAAAAAAACAACAACAATTTCTGTATATACAAAAAAGAAATGAGCTTAAAGTTCCTAAAAATCAAATTTTTTAAATTTCAAGTAATTTTGGTCACATGGTTGTTTTATGAACTTGCATGGGTAAGTTAGAATGCAGCTTTTTAGTAGTTGTAAGTTCAATAATGACTCAAAAGTGTTGTTTTTAGTAGTTGTAAGTTCAGTAATGACTCAAAAGTGTTGTTTTCAGTTGTTGTAAGTTCAGTAATGTCTCATAAGTATTGTTTTTAGTAGTTGTAAGTTCAATAATGACTCAAAAGTATTGTTTTTAGTAGTTGTAAGTTCAAGAATAACTCAAAAGTGTTCGTTGTAAGGTATCTTTGTCTAGTTAATATTGGTGTTTAACCCCTCGCAATATTGCGAATACTGGCCGCTGCGGTCTATTACCATTTCTGATTTGAGATAATTTGATTTCTGATTGATATACTAATATAAAATTGCAAAAGCAACTCTTCCCCCCCCCCCCAACAAAAAAAAAACAAAACAAACAAACAAGCAAACAACAACAACAACAACAAGAACAAAAAACAAACAACCTCAACCAATGATAACTAAGAATAACTAAGAACTAATGACTTAAAAAGATATTTCTTTCGATAGAAAAGTACCTATTGATAGAAAAGTACCTATTGATAAAAAGTACCTATTGATATAAAAGTACCTGTTGATAGAAAAGTACCTATTGATAAGGATACCATTGTTCATAACCCGTAATGACGCAAGTCTTTTTATGTTTATACCTCTTTTTTGTCAAGATTTCGAAAGTATATGTATATAAAATGGTTTTTTGTTTGACACTGATTGCACTCTGTTGACACAGTACTTCATCACGCGAACGTTCGGCTCAGAATTGACGCTATCTGTCATTGACACGCGAACGTTCGGCTCAGAATTGACGCTATCTGTCATTGACACGTGACCTGAAAAAGATACAGATAACGTGTGTTGCGTTGGAAGACGAAAAGGATTCATGTTAAAAATACAATTTTATTTTGTACTAACGACCCCAGTGACAAGTTCTCCTGGAAATGGAACGACGACCATAACTTTATATTAGAGCATTATGCTCATCGCACACTGATTTAACTACCATTACGTTAAAACAATTAGCATTGATCTGAATTCCTATCAAATTAGCATTGATTTGAATTCCTATACAATTAGCATTGATTTGAATTTATATACAATCAGCATTGATTTGAATTTATATATAATTAGCATTGATTTGAATTCCTATACAGTTTAAACACCCCACATGGACTGGATTCACATCTTCTTATCATATTAGTAGCGAACACGCATGTCGTCTGGTTTTCTTCGACACTGATTATCATCACTAACATAAAGTCTGCTTATTCGAAATAAAATTCATAATTCCTGGTTCCTATGTGAAGTGTTTGACATAGGCTTAAGGGAGGTAACTTTACGAATTACATTTGCAAGATTATCCTAATTTTGACTTTTAAGTAGGAATTATCGCAATTTACGTCCAGTATGTACCAGTATGCATTGGAAACCCCGAAATATCGACGCTGCATGGTTAAGAATAATATGTATGAACGAAAAATAGTATACATATATAAGATGGTTCTGATTTTGGTCACGCAAAGTTTTGTCCTTTGTCTTCGGCCGGGAAGGAAGTCAAAACAATTTGGTTCTCTGTACGTTTAACCCACATAGGCACACATTCACCCCAGCTTTAATTATTGTCATAAAAGTTTGCTAATCTGACAACAACAGAAGATAAACATGTAGTTTACTGATTTTAAGAGAGTTTATCAATTGTTTCCTCTTTCATTTCCCATTAATTAACTCTTGTTTGTAGATTTCTCCCTATTAAACAAACACACGTTAGTCCAAGTTTACCCTCGGCCTTTGTGTTCAGTGTTTGTTTTTGGACGTAAGTTGTTTCTTTCCCTAACGAAGAGCTTGATTAATTCGAACCGTTGGGAAACTGTTTTGCAATTGCGCCGTTACCAATTTTTACGCCTATAAAAAAAAAGTTTCATGTATCTGGTGAAATTGATTGTTATCAGACACCACAATGGGTGTCCGCGGTTGGGGTGGAAAGGGAGTGGGTAACTACCCCCCCCCCCATAACCATTGTGCAGTGTATATATATATATATATATATATATATATATATATATATATATATATATATATATATATATATATATATATATATATATATATATTCCATAATTATTATCAGTTTTAAGGCAGTTTTGGAGTTGTGTGCCTAAACTGGTTAGTAGCCCTAAAAAGGTCTGTTCGGGGCCCGGAATGCTCCCGATTCCATGTCTTGGGCCACGCACTCCTCTGGGTACTGCGTCTCCTCCCTCCTACTTCGTGCTAGGGCCCGTAGGTCACGTCGGATTTGGAGATATTCGCATACCTCCAGCAGACTGGATATAGAATAAGATGTATAGGCGGCTTCGTAATACCTCATGAGTGTTCTCACGGAGTTTCTCCATTGCTTTACTGTGGGCTGCCTAATCCTTAGGGATGTCCACTCAACAAACCATACCGCATCTATAAGCTTGTATGCCCTGCTTCTGTTGTTGATAGTGGTTCCCAGAACATCTGGTTTATTCTGTCTTGGTCTGGATCTTGCTCTCCTCCCACCCCCACCCCTCTCTATCTCTTTCAGCTGCATGTGTTGCCAGCTTCTGCTTTCGGTCATATCTTTTGACCTGAGCTCTTGTTTTGGTAACTGGATTTGGGATGAGGCTGTTTTCCGACTCCTCCGCCGGCTGTTTGGGGCTTGAGGCCCATGTGAAGCTGCAGGAGTTTTTGTAATAGGAGCTCTCCCTGGCGCTGGCTCGTCTTTGGTTGCTGTCATGGGTGCGGGGACCGTCGGTGCAGGGGGAGGGGGGGCGGGTGCTGCCGGTCCCGACTAGCCTGTGATGTCGGCTGCCTTTGTTCCCCTCTTTCCTGTTGTATTGTCTTGGTTGTTGTACTTTCCCAAATCAGGTGAAGGGTTGTCCAATTATCCTGGGCTCTTAAACACCACCCTGATGCAAGGGTCAGGCCTGACCCTTTCAGTGCATTCAGGGGTTGTACAGGAATGAGCACTTCTCTCGCTGACGATAACGCTGGTCTCACTGCTTCCTCTGCTCGCCGGCGACTCATAAACAGAGGCAGCGCTAACAGAACAAATAAGACTCCCGACTAGTCTGAGACGTTTTGATAGACTTATATAAGAGGGCCAGCTGATAACAGGTCGAAAATAGGAATTAATCGCCCAGCTTCATTACCTGATAATTCTTGAAAGAGGTAAAGTTAGTTCCTTGCGTTCTTTGTTGCTAGTGGAATTTTGATATTATAGTAAATCATATACTGTATTTACCATAGACGTCCGCAGGAATTTTTCCTGGGGGGGGGGGGGGGAGGGGGGAAGCCATAATCCGGGGTGGGGGTTGATACAAAGGCAAAATAAAAGGGATATATATATATATATATATATATATGTGTGTGTGTGTGTGTGTGTGTGTGTACTGCACAATGGATTGTTTTGCCACCCCCCTGCGGACGCCCATGGTATTAAGTCAAAGCAAACCATACAATATTTCAGAACTCGTGCACTGGTTTTGCATGCAAGCATTAAATGAAACAGACAATAACAAATTGTTTGATATTAAAATAAACGTTCACTAACTTTCTGCCTGTAAAATAAGTGAACAGATCTGTCGGACCATATGAAAGAAAATTTAGATAACATACAAAGTTCAAAATAATCTACATAAATGGACATGTTTTGTCCACTCGTATGAAATTTTCACCACCTACGTTAATGATTCCATTGCCGTTCATTAGGAATATTTTTAGAAAGGAAAACACCGATATAAAAAGAGTAGCCACGTTAACGAGTAAACAAAAACTACGTTATTTTCGCAGCGGTCAATTTATAATTTAAAAGATTCCTATGAGCCGATATTTATCGTACGTTGATAAAGACTCAACATCTATGATATAAAAATAATAAAACATAATGAAATCAAATCAGAAGCACAAAATAAAACATTACCTCAGAAGGGATTCCAGGTAAAAATCTCAGTTTGTTATAAACAGTCGACCCGTGACGATTTAGAAGGGACTCCCGTTAACATTCTTAGCAGTGAAAATGATGAACGCTGTTTCAGAACAGTATTTTGTTAAATACCGTCTCTACTCGCATATAAGTCGATACCAACTGCAAACTGCATAGACCCAGATCTACCGTCGCAAAAGCGCCGGCAGATCTGGGTCTATGCAGTTTGTTAGGACTAATCAGTAGAACAAACAACATAGACCTTGATCTGCTGGCGCATTATGCGACGGCAGATCAGGATCTATGTTGTTTGCATTTTGACCTGATTTATACGCGAGTACATACGGTTTGTCCACGGTTATCATAGAAAACGAATTGTTTCTTTTAATGACAAGTATTGACGTTTGCTTATATCACAATGTGCCTAACTAATGTTTGTGTACATTATTTTTATAAATATTATTGCTTCTTGTTTGCCAGTAGTGTTTAAATAAGTTCATACAAACTCAGTTAAGTATACTTGCATCTATTTGCAATCGATCAAGTGTACCCAGGTAAAAACGAAAATGATTCAAAGACATCAGATAGTTACATGCTCAGTATTAGTTATCGGTCTAGGGGTACATGCATTATCAAAAGGTCGTTCTGCAGACGATAATATTCCCTGAATTAACATATGGCAGACGATAAATCAACGTGCTTTCTAACTGGAAGATAAAGGAAATTCCTTAAAGCAATGAATCAGACTGATGTTTTTCTTATCGTTTCTACAAAAAAAAAAAAAAAACAACAGTGGACTAAACATTCATTATGTTCATTATGTTGTGTAACAGCCATTGATAGCCTACTGATAAACTTGAACTTCAAACGTGATGCAGGTGCGTTCTACTTGAATCAATGACTTGCAATGTCATGTTTTTGTCAGTAACTGTTTACATTATTTCAACCACTTTTGCTTGAGATTAGAAATGAATCAGAGCAAAAGAATGTTCGTTAAAAATTAGGCCGGCTTGCACAGCTAGATATAAGTACGGTATATGATCTACTGTATTGAATTTTGTAATGTATATGGGGTGTGATCTAGACCAACCTACATTTAATTAATAAGGACAAGGTCATCGGTGTCTCTCACCTGTAATTCTAGAAGTTGGAATTTTCCTGGCAAAGTATATCACTATTTAGAGTATACAACTTTTGGATAATAAACGGCCATAACTATTACTCACCTTGAGAATTTACACGTTACAGCTTTAAAAAAATATATAATGGGCGACGCAAGAAAGTGGAAAAGAAGATGGTGCTGGATAAGGGCTACATGACTATAAAGATGTCGTATTTATTTGAAGAATCAAAATGGACACACATTAGTCACAAATGGGATTCCCTCTGGCTATAATTTATCTTGGCACTCCACTGCAGAACAATTAGGAATAAATAAAGATAAAGGTATTATATTTCAAGTTTAATTTAGCTCCAGACTCAATTACGTTATTGACATTTGAATCAATAGAAACAACAAAAGCATTAGTGACAACAGGGTTTCTATCAGTATTATTGACAAGTGCGGGGTGGACTCTTTCTCAGCAATTGTGATGACTATCATGCCTGATGACAATATTGCATAGAGACTGTGGAGATAATAGTACAGGTAGAAATTATAGTACAGGTAGAAATTATAGTATAAGTAGAAAGCATAGTATAAGTAGAAAACATAACGAAGTAATGAAAATGTTAATGCTACATTTAGATTGAATCAGAAGCTTCAAGTTAATATTTGCCAAAAAGGCGCGTGAAATGACCGTTAAAAATTCCAAAGCTGTGTGAGAAGCACAAAGCAAAGAATCATATAAATTTATTGACTGCGTTTCACAGGGTCCCTGTATATCACCATTGAGTTTCAAAATTATTTTCACTTTTATCGGCCACGTTCTAATAAAGTTATAATTTACCTCAAGTACTGCGATGTCACTACTTCTACCTCCCCCACCCCCTTTAAAAACGGAAAGAGAAGTGTCTTGACTTCAGTAATATTAAGCTCCCGCTCTACAGTTGAAGCTTGCTTTTGAAATCGTCTATTATATACTACGAAAGTGTTTGCATGGTTTTCCGTGCAACTACTGCTCTATTGCAGGACAGTCTGAACAATTTTTACATTTTTTTTTATTACACTAAAATAAGGCAGATCATGTGACTTTATTTTATAAATGTTTAGGTCACTCGCATGTAAGTCTTTTTACTCTTTTACTATTCTTGCAATTTTCTCGCCAAGATAATTAGGTCATAGTAGCGGGTTCCTCAATGGTACGAGGCTTAAGTAAGACATGCCTAATGACGGAAAATGAAAGACAATGAACAACAAATAAAGAAAAAAACATTTAATCGGAAATACATTATAAAGAACCCAAAATAATCGAATTGCAACTGAAAATGAATGAAGAGGAACCAAAGAGGAACTTAAATGTACATAAATGAATTACTGTTTTTAATTTTGTAGACTATTGAAAAAGTTTTGTACGTAACGGAAGGGTGAGTTTTTAAGAGGGTGCGAAGAGGTAGGAATGAAATTGCAAATCATTTACATATCAAATCGACCACTTTCTGAATACCTCTGGTCGATCACAGTTGCATGTTCCCAGGTGTCCAACAAGGGTCAAAGATATAAATCCATTGGTTAATCGCTTTAAACATAATTGAATCATTCTAAGTATAATCTATTACACACACACACACACACACACACACACACACACACACACACACAATGAAAACGAAAAACATGAGAGGAGGTATGGCAAGTTTTCAACGACCTTATTTAAATCAAATCTGTCAATGAACTCTTCGTAATATTAACAACTGAAAGTACCTTTTAATTAGTAATATAAAAAAGTATTTTTCATACTTTTTAAATTCATTTTTATTATATTTCCTTCAATTTTGTTCAGATTTGTTTTCTTGTCTTTAATTTATTTTTGCTCATTTTCGTTTGTACGCCTGAAATATGGCAACTATCGCTAATAGTTGTTGACATTAATATTATTATTATTATTATTATTATTATTATTATTATTATTATATCTAAAATAATGATCATTTTAACTTAAACAAACGAAGAAAGCAAAAGTGTTTACTTACAAGTAAGTACTTTTATGCCGTAAACTGAAATACGGAATGGAGGACTAACTAGAAACGTTCAAAAAAATATAAATCAAAGGCTAATTTTTGACTTTCTCAACAGTTAAAATTTTGCCACCACTATTGAACTTTTCGGTGATTTTCAGCAAGAGCTCCCGCATTGATGTTGTTCTAGCGTGGTTTGGTTACTTGTTTTTAAGAGTTCAATTGATTCCTGCCCTGACTGCCACTGCTTGTACTATAACTGACTGACTGAATTTGAATTATAGACGTGTGCGACGAATCTCGTCATGTACGTCTTGTACTATAACTGCTACCACTTCAATTATTTATAATACTTGAACTGTCTGCTACTACTGGTATAATTACGTACACGACTACCACTAATGCTACTACTTTTACTGTTGCGGCTACTACTGCTACTACAATTACTATCACCACAACGACAATTACGAAAATCATCACGCAACACGACGATGACGATTGCGGAGATAACTGCTGCAACTGTAGTTAATACTACTGCGACTGCAACTGCTCCTGTTACTACTATGACCAGTTCTACAAATTCAGCTACACAGCAATAACAACAACTACTGCTACTACTACTAGTACTACATTTCCTGTTCCAAATGTTGCCGGCTTTACAGAACATACTTTTCATACCTGATACTTTATTGCATGAGTATGAATTGACATCTAATCTTAAGTTGCATGTTTAGACTCTGGATAGCGTATTGATGAGTAAAGTGCTCAGGGAATAAGTCACTGATGTATGCTTCAATTGTGCGATGAGGTCAGTATCTGATACGTAAAGAGTTTAAAATATAACATTACAATGTAAGATTTATGCAGTTGTCATGTTTCAGTGGAAACCCGTAATTCAAAACTGTAGGAAGTTTACCATGTGATCTTGTACATATATACATAACTTAATATGCACAAAATGCATCATGTTCGTACATGGCCGAATGGCCGCACACGAACTAAATTCAACGAACGAACGAACGAACAAAATGCATGTTACTGTATAATTGACCCTTGAATTATATCTGTAGGACTGAGATTTGAAACATCAAAGTGTCTATTTCTTGGGCCTTAAGTATCCAGCTGAGAAGCCAGAAGGATATCATCCCAGGGCCATTACCAAGAAGTATCGCATACTACTGTTAGATGATACAGAATTGCAAGCGAACCGAGCCCAGTTTGAACTCAGTGAATTCAAATTTCAGATGCTGTAATTATGTTGTTGCATTTACATTTATGCTCTTCTGTTTAATTATTCTTGAAAATGAGTTCACAGCTAATATTACTCATGTAATTTCACTGTTTTAAAATGGCAAAATAGGGTCCCAGTTACTAAAATACAAGTAAATGTTCAGGGTCCTAGTTATTAATATATAAGTGCATGTTCAACGTCAAGTTTGTCAGATTTCTGAGGGAAAGATATCATTTATGGTCTTGTTGTAATGTTTACTCTATCTTTATCCTGGTTCACTTTAATACCAATGTATCCCATGTTGAGACTGCAAATTGTATGGATCGCCTATAAACTGGAATCCTCTAAGATCTCCTACGTGAGTTGATATCTTAAAACAACACCTCCCATGTGTTCACAAAGTATTTTCATTGCCATATCACCCCATTTACATGAGCCCTTATCTCTAAAGTTTAATAGTTCATATTTAAGAGATAACTTGTCTCGTCCGAAATCCTTCCACATCCTCAACACTACTGCCCCCTGGTGGTCCTTAACTGTATCAGTACCACACCAGTCAGTTCTTGAAGATGACCTTGTAGATTTAAGCTTCTGTACATGATAAATAAATCGAGATAAAATATTAAAATAAATATTTCCATCTTTCCCAACGTACCACTATTAAGTCCATTACAGGTACTTCAAAACTTTGCGGGAAATATGCATGGCTAATACCTACAATCTGAGACCAGGACACGCTCGAACTTTGAGGATTTTTTTATCTGATATTGTTTAAGCGAACACATCGAACATCACATTTTCATGAGAAAATTGGTACAGACTTTGAGTTTCGTCACTTTTTGTGCGAAAACAGCCAACGTGTATATAGTCTGATTCATGGTAGACTTTGTCTGGCATTTGCTGTCCATTCAAATATTCCCAATATTAGTCTCTTTATTAGCGGTCAACCTGAGGAGTTTCGCTTATTTCTGCCTTTCAGCTCTTCTTACTACCAGTATGAACACCGCCGAACCTTATGTTTCTAATGGTCGCTAGGTGCCTAATTGTTACGTCAAAAACTGACACTTCTATACAAAAAGCCTTCAACCTCTATTGGGTCAGACATATAAATTTCTGCAGCGTGTGCGCAGGTGTCTATCTATCTATCTATCTATCTATCTATCTATCTATCTATCTATATATATATATATATATATATATATATATATATATATATATATATATATATATATATATACATATGGTGTATATTTTTAATTCTCTATAATAACTTCTATATACCTTGATTTTTGTAGTATTAATCCAGATGGACTGTGTACTTAGATGACAATTAATTACTGTGTCGACATGTGGGTATGTCTGCTACGCACGAATACCTATACCACTGACTTTGTAGCATCATATTTTGGTTATGTGTGCATGGTCGAGATGGTATAGGGGTTGGTGCTTACAGGCAAGGTGATGGGTGCCATAATCCGCAGATCCGGGTATCACTGGTCAACTCAGCTCCTTAGTCGTACATGGCAGTTACTGTCTTTAAGCGACTTGAATCCAAATTAAGTTCAGTTACTCAGCCCCTCGAAATCAAATATAAGTTAAGCTGTTTAGTTTGAGGTTCTGACAATCGATATCGTATGTAAGGTGTGCTTCTTGTATTGCTTGGAAACGATTTTTTTCATCACAAACTAATTTCTCTAGAAAGCAGTCAAGTCGACGATATGATTATTCTTTATGTTTCCGGAATCTGTTTGCATAATTATTATATTAAACCTCGTTCTTAGACGTTTAAAAGTACATAATTTTAGTATAAATGAAATAAATAGACCAAAGTTTACTTTATATTGCTCCTCACACGAAAAAAGTATTGAACATTGCAGTATGGACATATTAATGTTCATGTTTAGGAAAACCGATAAATTTACCGTTGTCATGTTTACATAATTGTATAGCCATTTCTAGAGGCAATCATTTTTGGGCAAGGAAGCAAAAGTCTTCCGTATGCAAGTAACCCCAGTAGTCTACAGACTTATATATCACTATTCCCAATAGCTTATGTCTGATTTTTGCATGTGGAGAGCCACAGAAAATTAGAACTCTCTAGCTCTGAAACTATTGCTATTGATGGCATGTCACTGTCAGGAAGTTGACTCAAGGCCATACTTGATATTTTAGCATCTGATTTAAATTTGTGTAAATGCAGAATTTGGGACATACCAATACAACAATGGCCTAGCATAGGATTGTACTTTGATACATATTGCATCGTGCATAATTGGTGGTATTAAATAGTATATGAATGAAGGCATTTAGAAACAAAAAAAAAAAAAAAAAAAAAAAAAAAACCTTAACAACTGTTATTCTTTAAGTCAATCTATTTTATGTTTTCACGCAAACATGAGAAAGTGCTTCGCGCAAAGGAAAATATCGCTCCGAGAAATGATGTAATTTTACTTGCAATATCAATCAAGGTACGATATCATTATTAAAACACAAAAATTGATGCATTTTCTCTTACCTGCATTAATAACAGTAAAAGTATATTTGTATCTTCGATCACGGAGAACTTGTTTGTTTAACCGATACACCGTCTGCTGAACTGAAACTTGAAATGGATTCTTTCACTAGTCTTATGCCCCAGGGAAAACTGTCTGAAACTAGTAATTCTATCGTGCAGCCTAGCCTCGTTAGCGATGTGGGGCGATGCTTTGGGTATTTGAATCTCAATAGGCCGTGGACCAGCTCTATTGATGACAGTATGTCCAGATGGGATCTAGTCTCTATGATCATGTTTCTGATTCTGTTAGGGACTAGGAGTACAGAGATAGCAGCGCAAGGTAAGAGGAAACAATTTTTGTCTTATTTCGTTTCTAAATTTCCAAACATAAATCTCAATAAGCATGACATAAAAGTAATTAACAGCCAAAACAAGTTATTTCCATAGGTACATCATTTCTGCTTCGAGAAGAAAACGTCTTAGACCAAGCTTTTCAAGTCATAATTATATCTATGCATTTTCAAACATTATCCCTTCAAATATTCTTTCATAGAACGCAAATTTATCTCACAATTATGTATTTTAAATCTACCGCAAAACTTTTGAGTCCTGTGAATTAATTTTCTTTCGTGGGTGTAAATTTTTGCGGTTATGCAAAATGTATATTTTCGTCGGTACTAAAGTTGGTAGATTTGGGAAGGGAGTACTATTGTCCTTGGGCCTTTCTATTTGTTGTTTGTAGTAACCAATCAATCCCAGAAAATTAGTACCTCACGAAACATAGAGATATTACTGAAAGGGCAAGCCTATTTATGGTATGACCCTGGGTCCGTCGTCTGTGGTCTATCCGTCAACATTTACTTGTTACCAGTCTGGTTTAGTTTGGTTTTGTGAGTTTAACGTCATTTGTGAGCACATAATAGGCTATACATGGCGGCCAGTATATTTGGTGGAGGAAGAACCTGGGAATACCCCAGGAAGAACCACCGACCCACGGAAGCTACTGGCAAACTTTCTCACATACCTACTTTGGCTGAACCGAGACTCGAACCCACGCCAATCTGGAGGCCATGTTTTTGATCCGATTTTCATAAACTGGAAAATAGGTTTATATCACCAAGATTTCGCATACTAATGACGTGGTCTTACATCTGTTTATCTGAGTTTGCTACTACTCTGGAGACCACGTTTCGGATCCGATTTTGATCAAACCTGGAATATAGGCTTATATCATCGAGGTGTTGCAGGAATTTGCTAACCAGCAAGATCCACGCATATTAATGACGTGAACGTGCATCTGATTGGCTGAGCTTGTTAGCACATTGAAAGTCATATATCTGATCCAATTTTGATCAAAATTAGAATATGGTGTTAGATCATGAAGATCACAGAATAGTTAGATAATGAGCAAGATCCACACATCCTAATGAGGTTAAAATGCATTTCATTGGCCAAACTTATTTCCATCTAAATACAAAATTGAGTTTTTTTAATCCACACTGATATTATTGCAGTACTAATGGGAAAGTTTCGGTATCTTTCTACAAAGACTAGTGTGTCTGAATAATTCCAGTCGCTCAATTATTTTCCCTCTCTAATGCTTCCGTTAGCGGATTAAAACGTTAAGGTAGTGGTAAATTCTCTGATTTTTATCAACATACGTAAGCTGTTATTATTTCAGTATAAATTACATTTATATTCCACTGCTTCTGCGTTACATATATACACCGTTTTTATAGACGAGTATCACATTTCCACCTGAATGGCAGAACGTTTGTGAACAAATGTTGCAACATGATACCTGATGCACCCCTCCTCCGCACGCACACACACACACACGCACGCACACACCTTTTGTGATTTGTTTTATTTTTTGATAAGAAAAATGGCATCTCAACCTTGGATTCTTGAACTAATATATTGTTTCTAGGAAATAAATTTATTTCTGTGAATGCCAGACATGCATGTGTTTTTAAAAAAAATTCTGTAGGAACTGGAACGATAAGATAAAAAGGGATATACTATGACACAAAATGACATTATTTGATGTTTGGTGTTTGTACGGACGTACTTGTAATCATTTAAGCTGCTGAAAGAACTTCCTGTAGTATATTTTCATGAAGATACGATTTTATGATAGATTTCATGAAGATACGATTTTATGATAGATTTCATGAAGATACGATTTTATGATAGATTTCTAACAAGAGAGGACTTAAGAATAACAAGTTTAATATCATAAACTAAGAACCTTAATACAGGCTCGGATCTTTAAAGATTCAGTTACTAGTACTTAATCAGAACAATCAAATACACAATTTTAGAAACGGCACAATTGAAATCCATTTACGCTTTGTAAGATGTGAAGCAACACTCTTAATGTGAAGAAATTTCAGATGAAAACAATTTTATCTTCAGCATAATAGTAGAAATATCTTTTTCTATAAAACAAACCTGTCTGACCGACAGCCTCCAAAGTCCAGTTGAGTAATTTCACCTCTCTTTTCCAATGAAAGTAAATAGACCATGAACAATAACTAAATGTAGCTCCATGCGCTCATAGGTGTCTTAGCTAAATTAAAGACTGTAGCGTGTCTTCCATAATCTGCAAAAATTGGAATGTATTTTTAGCTTGAAGGAATTCGGTTTGGGTAACATTGTTAACGGTTTTCAAGTTTGCTTAGAGGAATAAATGCTTGATTAACTCTGTAGATAATGGTCCTGTAATTAAATTATTTCTGCATTCTGCGCAAGATTCGTTTTATCGCAACTGTTTTATAGAGCGAATGCGTCTTGATAGGAAAATGACCGGATTTCCAGCAATTAGAAAGCAATAGGTACAAACTGTAGGTTGAGATTTAATTGAAGGAAATACGTGAATGAAAAGCAGTTTTGATTTCCTGACCTACATTAACATAGGTACAGTAGCGGCGCGACGGGGACGGGGGAGGGGGAAATTGCCCCCCCCCCCCCTGGCTCGGGGTGGGGGGCGCCGTTGGGAGCTTGTTTTTTTAAAGCTGTAACGGGGGCGTAGATTGGGGGGAGGGTTTGGAGGCTGTCAACTGACATAAAAACTGTTCTCTGTGGCAAAGTAGGGGCGCCACTGAAGATTATTGCCCCCGGGCGCCTCGAACCCTCGTGTCGCCTCTGCATAGGTAAGAGTAGATTGTATGGCAAACCGTTGGGATTAAGTTCGTGCTTTGATTACTTAGACATCGTGTGATCGTCATACTCTGACACTAGATATTCATAATGTTTCACTCTCTGGACAACGACTATTTTCTTTTCGGGGAAAGGGATCGCTTTTCGTGGATGGAGGGGTTGCATTCTGTCCTGGCTTTGCTAGAAAAAAGTACGTTTGAATTTTCAATCTGTCCACATCTCCAATGTAACATGATGACAACAATATCAGCCATTCTCTCCACCCCACCCCACCCGAAAAAAAGAATAGTTTGTGCTTTGGAATGTTTACTGTTTTGATTGATGAAAGTCATATACCATGAGGAAAATAATTATGATAATTCTATGAGCAAATCAAACGAGAGAGAATTGGATTGACTCTGTGAACTTCGCCATTAGTTTAGGAAGAGACTAAAATCTTCAGTACAATTTTAATACCTTTATTTTGAATAACTATATTTCAAAATACCATACCACATTTTTGGCAGCATGTTTTAATGAATATTCAGTAAATATGATCCAGCGATGCCGCTTAAAATCTCGGACATGAAATTGCTTAACATGGAAAATAAGTGACGTAGAAAATGAATGACTGGAAGTTCCAGGAATATTTGCTTAAGTTTAAAATGTAACATTTTTAAATGATATTGAAAACAGAAGTAATGTTTCAAAGTTGTGTCAAGTACGATCGCGGTACACATGACTTGACAGTTTCTTTATCCGTATTCTCATTCAACACCTGCCGTATATACTCGCATATATTCAAGATCCAAATGCAAACAACATAGACCCTGATCTGCCGTCGCATAATGCGCCGGCAGACCAGGGTCTATGTTGTTTGTTCTACTGACTAGTCCTTACAAACTGCATAGACCCAGATCTGCCGTCGCATAATGCGCCGGCAGACCAGGGTCTATGTTGTTTGTTCTACTGATTAGTCCTTACAAACTGCATAGACCCAGATCTGCCGTCGCATAATGCGCCGGCAGATCAGGGTCTATGTTGTTTGTTCTACTGACTAGTCCTTACAAACTGCATAGACCCAGATCTGCCGTCGCATAATGCGCCGGCAGACCAGGGTCTATGTTGTTTGTTCTACTGACTAGTCCTTACAAACTGCATAGACCCAGATCTGCCGTCGCATAATGCGCCGGCAGATCAGGGTCTATGTTGTTTGTTCTACTGATTAGTCCTTGCAAACTGCATAGACCCAGATCTGATGTCGCATAATGAGCCGGCAGACCAGGGTCTATGTTGTTTGTTCTACTGACTAGTCCTTACAAACTGCATAGACCCAGATCTGCCAGCGCATTATGCGACGGCATAGCTTGGTCTATGCAGTTTGCAATTGGTATCGAATTATACGCGAGTATAGACGGTACTCTTCCAGTAATTCATTAGAAACATTATATATGATATTTTACTGCATTTGCTTAATAAACTGAACATTTTATTTAGTAGAAATCTTAAATATCTATTATTATCTACGCTAAGTAAAAGTTAATGATCGGTAACTCACTTTTCTCTTTAAATATCAGACACGAATGACGACAATAAAGTCTTTTAGTCAGACACTCTGATCAATATGTCTACAAGATGACTGAATGTTTTGTCACGAGTCTTTTTTTTGTACAGACTTTTCTTTTTACAGTGTTTTTGTAGTCTTTGTTTTTTAAAGTCTTTTTTTAGTCGTTTTTAAGTCTTTTTGTAGTCTTTTTTTACAGTATTGTTTTTAGTCTTTTTTTACAGTCCTTTCTTAGTCTTTTTTTACAGTATTTTATAGTCTTTTTTACAGTCCTCTTTTTTTTACAGTCCTTTTTGTTAGTCTTTTTTACAGTCTTATTTTTCAAGTCTTGTTTGTCTTTTTTTACAGTCTTTTTTCAAGTCTTTTTTTACAGTCCTTTTTTAGTCCTTTTTTTACAGTCTTTTTTTTTACTTCTGAACTTCTTAGAAATTTGTTTATTATACATATTATTATGCCGTATATTTATATGTGTTTATTATACATATTATTATACTGTATATTTATATGTGTTTATTATACATATTATTATACTGTACATTTATATGTGTTTATTATACATATTATTATACTGTATATTTATATGTGTTTATTATACATATTATTATACCGTATATTTATATGTGTTTGTGTCCGCATAGAGGCGTGAGTTCAATATTGAACACTAACATCGCCAGTATGTACTTCATTTCGTCAAATCATTCTTAAATTAAATATTTCGATATAAAATTTGTATAAACATATTACGACTTATATTAACTTTTAACTTTAACATTTTCTAAAATATTATTGCCTATATGTATAATTCTAATCTATGTTAAGCCTTTTCAGCGGGTTTGCGTAACTCTCTCATTGTTACTTACAACGTTTGCCATAGGGTTTTGTTTTCGTGTTTTTATGGCAAAGCAACACAACTTATTTAGCGCTGAGGCAATTGGAATAAAGCGCCTTGTCCAAGGAGACACCAAGGTAAATGATCTGGTCCGTTGTGATGGTAGGATTTTAACTCGTCCCATTTCTGTAGCGAGTCCACCACGCTAACCACTGAGCCAAAGCGGATACTGTCGCCATTATTGGCCTCTCACGACATAAGGGTCTGTGGTCTGAGGCCTGTTCTACGCCCTGAGTCCACAGGAGTCTTGCAATAGGGAACTTCTGATTCCATTCGTTTTAGATGAAGACGAGTTTAAATTCCATGCTATCAGACCCTGTAGCTTTACTTCTATAGTAACAGGTTACTTCGCTTTTAGAACACGACTCGTTCATTAGTTTTTATAGCTTATACTTGCATTCGGAAACGGCAGTTTTGCATCTGCCGTTGTTAAGAAATCAATACTTAGTGCCCAGAAAGGATTTATGTATGCATCCAGAGCTTGGTTTAATACCTGCAGTGGTTGATTCACTGAATTATCTGAGGAACTGTAGCATTGTCTATGTCCTGTCTCTCGATCATATTTGTTTGTGATATTTCTCTCCCACCCCCATCCACCTTCAGAGCCTACCCCCGTATTAGAGCCCCGCTCTAGTTTTGTCTTTATACCAGTCACCTTGAAAAGACGTTAATTTGAATGTTGGCAATATAACACGTGTATTGTTGCCAATTTGTAAGTATCTGTTTCAACATTGGAGGAAATATTATACGACTGGTCCTATTACTGTATTGACCGTCCGACTACCACAGCCCAAAAATGATTGATGACCGGAAACACGCTAACTGCTGGTAGAGGCCTGGCACAGCTAATTGATACACGCAAATACCACTTAAGACACAGGTTTGCTTGCCTGGTATAGAAGGTTTATGAAGAACATGATCTTTCTTTTGGCGTCTGAATTTGAATGTACGCCAGTGTTTTACTGTTGGTAGTACAATTTTTTTATGTCATTACTTGTACAGTTTTGTATCATATTTTCACGTGGAAAAATCATACGCGAAATACTTCAAAAGTTATGTCTAGAAGTGTCTGTGAATGCTTTTGCCACTAGGGTCTTCCCGATGACAAAGCCGGTTGTGTCCGTGCATAGAAAATTGTCTGTAATCACACGAAAACCGTCAAGGCGAGAAATTATGCATTTATATCATGCATTCAAGATAAGAATTCCAAATAAATAAAAAATGAGTATAATAGTATATGGAGATGCTGAACAGGTTCTTCGCTTCGTACCTGATGGAATATTTCACCAACATATATCGGCCTACTCCACAAAATTATGGTTACAGGTCAGTTATGTGTGTGTGGATGTGTGTATCTATGTATGTATGTATGTATGTATGTATGTATGTATGTATGTATGTATGTATGTATGTATGTATGTATGTATGTATGTATGCATATATGTATGTATGTATGTATGTATGTATGTATGTATGTATGTATGTGTGCGTGAGAGAGAGAGGTGGGGGATTCATTTCGTGCCTCACGGACATATTCAACAACATTTATGATCTAAATAAACAAAAAGAATGGTTCCATTTTATTTTGGAGAGAGAGAGATTTCTCTTATACTCGATACTTATATGATAACGGAAGTGGCATGTGTTTAGAAATGACGGAATTTGATCTTCCTCATATTCGTCACTTGCCATACTCGACGACATTACCATCATCATTATGATAATGATCATTAGCATCATAGTCTTCTCCTTTCTTGGAAGCCTCGATAGCTTTAGCGTGCGTTATTTGCGACGGGAAGGATGCAGGTTCAAATCCAACACAGACTAGGCAGTGTCGGCCGTCATGGTAATGCCTCGGCCCGTCGTAAACTTTTATATTATGATGTGTTACGACTCTATGGTCTAAGAAAAGTGTGTAACAGAAAGAAAGTGAAACCAACAAATCAAGTAAAAATCAACAAGCAATTAAAGTGAAAATTACAGTAACGTGAATTAAAATCCAAATAATCCAATAATCCTAAGTGTCCTAATCACAGGTCCTGAATATAGAATGTTCCGAATGAATGACTGTATCCTTGAATGTGTTGATGTGCCAATAGTTACAGTCTGCCAAAAAAGGAATTACTGGCTTTGCGCTATGAACGTGTTTTGACTACTACTGCCGTTGAGTACTGTGGTTCATGGTATCTTGGGCGTGAAATCTTATATCTACTTAGAAGGAAAAGCGTTGATATTTATGATAAGACTGACATTATTTCTGATTTTAATGTCTTGTACACAATCACCTTCAATATAAATCATCATTCACATTGGGCAACGATCCGGATTCAACGATGCGGGCAGAATTATCCAACCCTCTTTAAATTTATAAATCGAAATGCAGCCATATTCTGCATTTGTATTAGTCCTTTTGAGATTGTTAGGCTGTTCCCGGTTGTCATTATGCGATACTCCATTTCACGGAATTAATGCTTGCACATAATTGATTTGAACGGGAATATACGAAAGCAAAAATCAATGCAGCCAACAACCTCCCGCTTAAATTATGCACTTCTCAAGAAGTGTAAGTTTTATTTCCTTTCTCTCGGCAGAATCGTTTCACACCTCTAAGTGTATCATGTTTCTTTCAAATACTTTTTACAGAGTTCTAAGTATCATCCTTAGGTAATATTTCGCGAACTATTATATATAAAGATTATAGTTCTGTCTTGCTAACCATACAAAGTAACAACAACAACAACACAATGCCAGTAATAGATTTTATATACATGTATTACTTTTTCATTTCCATGGTGGTTACAGTGTTAGAAATCATATTTCCAGTTAAGCAGACATACAGTTGCTAGGCTCTTAATTGTTTAAAATTGGACAAATGTATGAGTCTGTTAGAATTTGATTAATAACACATCATGCATATTTGACATTTTCACGTGAAATTACAATTACTCCTTTTTTTAAGCGTATTACTTCAGTGTGATTGGAGATAGTACCATGGACTTCCATACGTAAGTCCTGTGTCAGATTATGCAAGTGTCATACTTCAATGTGAATGGAGATGATAATACCATGGACTTCCATACATAAGTCCTGTGTTAGATTATGCAAGTGTCATACTTCAGGGTGAATGGAGATGATAGTACCATGGACTTCCATACATAAGTCCTGTGTCAGATTATGCAAGTGTCATACTTCAACGTGATTGGAGATGATAGCACCATGGACTTCCATACATAAGTCATGTGTCAGATTTTGCAAGGTTGATATTTGATATTTTGTTTAATTCATCTGATTTAAAGACAAAAAAGTACATGACTTTATATTTTGAGGCAAAAGGCTTAGTTTTATTTTAATATTTCTAAATTGATTATTATCTAAACTTGCCTCGGCAATGGTCTTTTGCATATCTGCATATATTAATTGATGTTTTAAAATACACGAGAAAGTTTATTCATTCACACTAAACAGCAGGTTCTTCCTATTCTATCTTTGTTGTATTGTGTCTAATTGGTACATTGCTTCATGCTTTTCTGATGTGAACCTTTGTTGCTACATTTTGTTCTTTTCAATAATATGCATAAGGAAGTATATGTTGCCTCAATTTTCCGCAAGTTGAGAAGTCCTTGGTAAACTATTAAATATGCATATAAATTTCATTCACGTAAAAATAATAAATTTTGCACCACGGAAGGCAGTATGCATCAAATACTTTTAGAAATACATTAGAGACGAGGTTTGTGTAACAAACTGCTTTGCTGTTCCTGTTGAAAGATGATAAGACATTGCTGTGCTTATTGAAAGATGTTAAGAAACAGAATAAGGAGAAATAGAAATCTCCTGTCGAGCTCATTGCTTACAATTGTATAGAACTATTGAGAATGTCTCATATTTCCTGCTTTCTTTTCAGGCGTTGATCCAGCAGAGAATGTTTCTTTTGAAGACATAGGTAGAATATTCAGTCGGAAATGATTTTCAATTTAAAATTGCATTTCTTTCTATTGTGATCTTTTTACACGTTTCGAAATCGGTGATTTTAGAATTGCACGCACAATACAGCAAAATAACATACAGGATTTGCGAATAACATTACGATGTGCATGTCCATTACTTGCAATGTTTAAATTTGTTTGTTTCAGAAGAGTAACACAATTGTGAACCATAGCTATTTAAATTCTGGACCTGATTCAAATACTCATTCACAAATTAAAACCTGTTATTGAGAGCATTCATTCATGCAAGTCGAGATGTTCAGAAATGGCCCCGATGCGTGCAATTCTGAAGTTACATTTACTGAACATATCATGCACTATTTTCGAGATCAAGAAACTGTACACGTGTTATTACAAATGTACATTCACTCTTTGAAGACCTATATTCAACATAATCGAATACGTAAGTAAACAAATAATGTATTCATAAAAATGATATTATGATGTTGCATTCAGAATTATTTTTAAATTTTTATAAGACAATATATCATCTCTTTTTCTGAAATAAGGTTACTGTCAATGCCGTGTATCATATTTCGTGGTTGGGTCATATGAAGAAATGTTCACTTCGCGGTTGATCATATTAATCAAACTGTCTTTATGTGATATTTTCCGAAATTATTGTAGTTTATTTTAACGACTAATGTGACAAAATTAAAACAACTAACTTGTAATTCATTTTCATTCAAGTAAAAGAGAGAGGTTCCATTCTAATACCACAAAGCTGTTTCTTGATCAGTTTTGTTTATATAGGAGCCATGCATTAAAATGCGTATTCGAGCAAAGCATTGGATCGCTAGTGTTCATTAACATTAAGTCTCAATGATATAAACATGAAAAAGGTAGCATTATTTTCTCTTCGGCTTGCGCAAACGGTAATACAGAATGGAAAGTTGATTGCTCTACTCATTTGAACAACATTTTGACGCACTTCCTGCCGACATTTGCGCTGCGCCTTTGCGACTTGCATTAATTGCAATGCTGATTATTTTCAAAAGCGTATAATGGAGTCTGTGGATAATTTGCCCAGTACAAAGAGGAGCTGATATCATCCATACAGTTTATAAAATCATAGTGCTAAGCTAGACTACATTTCCACTTTCCATAAAATTTAAATTGGCATAGTTTCAGTAAGCCACGAAAGGATACGTTTTATTTCATAGCAGTTTCAGCTGATTTGTGAACTGAAGAAAAATCCCTAAAACTATGATTTTGAATTATTCAAAATTCAAACTTCGTCCTAAATTATCTATAATACTGTCCAAATGTAGTGAATTTATTTACAAATAATCACGTAAGTTATCATTATCTTTTCCTTGACAAAGGTGGTGGACTATTTTTTTTTTGTGCGATTCTTCACCGTTACATGTTTTAACATTCCACAAGACACTTGAATGTTTGGCAGCACCAGTTCACATTTTATTTTTTCTCTTTGCACCAAAAGATATTTTTTATTAATCTCACTTTGTACGCCTGCAGTTTGAATTCGTGTGACGTGGTATCTTTTCATGATATCGAAAAGAGCACACATTTTTCTGTAATGCTTACATGTCTTTGTTGAGTTTTTTTTTATTATACATTTTTGGAGGGTTATAGATGTTTCAAAATATATCATTTATATAAACAAATAATTCAAGGAAAAAGAACATGCAGTTTTTATTTACTATGTATTTCGGCACACAAAATGCAATGCATACCACTTTTCTTCACGATATATATGTAAGACACCAAGAAACAATACTTCCATATATAGGCTATTTTAATGTATAGTATATTTAGCTAATTTTTTTCTTTTCATTTATAGTGTATGTAATCTCAATTAGTATGTAATCTCAATTAGTATGTAATCTCAATTATTGCTTCTATTTTGATTGCCAGATACTAAAGCAAAATGTATTAATGATCTAGTTTAATGTTTTGAAGGATATTTTTATCTGGCTGTGTAAAAAGTGCAGGAAATCTCAATATACACGACATATATATATATATATATATATATATATATATATATATATATATATATATATTGCAATACGAAACCTACTAAAGGAGACGGAACAGTTCTCGTACTCGAAACTCATTGGTTGGTTTGTTTCAGTACCGGGCAATCTGTAAATCTGTGTGAAAGATTTGGCTTCTTAAACATATTCACATGCGGTGCCATAAGGAAATTATGTCTGTGTAGAAACTCAAAGCATACCAAATCATGAAAAATACCAGCTTTTTCGTATATTACTAAAATAAATGTTTCATTGAAACAATTAGATAGATCGCAATTTATTAATTTATTAATGAGGTCTGTTGTACAATCTGTTAAGAAAGCTAATATACACACACACACACACACACACACACACACATATATATATATATATATATATATATATATATATATATATATGTATATATATATATATATATTCTTGCATGTGTCTTGTTCCAATCATGTATGCTGATAAATAATTTAAGTCTGCCACCACAATCTAAATTATTTTTTTCTCCAAAATAATTGATGTCAGAAGCTTAACTGATGAACCAGTATCAAGATAGAAGTTGAGATCTGTCACTATTATTTTCTACTTAATCCAGAATGACATAGGGCTTGGCAGACGAAGACTACCATGTTCAGTAATATCAATCAACTATTGCTTTGTTCAAGAATGACATATGCTAAACGATAGCTTAGGATCACTCGCGTTACATTTATTTCATCTGAATTTACACGTATGAGCAAAATAAGAAGTTTAGAATAAACAGTGTAAAAAATGTCGTGAAAAGTTGAGTATATATATATATATATATATATATATATATATATATATATATATATATATATATATATATATATATATATATATATATATATATATATATGGACACACAAAATTATGTCAGATGGAAAAATGTAAGTGTGTTTAATTTAGTTGCAGAGCTCTGTGGAAATTGCTGTGATACTGGTTGATTTGTTTTGGACATTAAAACTTAGAAAGGGTCCCAATATCAATCGTATACGATTGAACTTGATGTGCTATTTGATTGATATTTTCTGTCTATGCTGAACTTCATTTTTAATTCACACATTCACTGGTGCAAGATGTGAGTCGTCCCGATCAATAGTCCGGGTGAGACTGCCCCCAAGATATTGTTAAGAGTAGTGTTCGCTTCTAAATCTTTAACCTCCGTTACAATAAATTACAGCACTGGAACTATGATATTTGGCTGGTGCTTTGTTGTGGTCTACTTTTAGGAAGAAGAATATGTACCTTATCAATAACTGTTGAAATATTGCCTTGATTGATTGTAGTAGATACGAGATTCTCGAAAACAAAGGTTCTTTATATATATCACCTCCTAGGTTTTGATCATTTGTCTGAAAGGTTTATATACTCGTTTTATTTTGAAACCCACTACATTGTAACTTGTGTAACCAATTACATTGTAACTTGTGTAACCTGCTACATTGTAACTTGTGTATGTAATCTACTACATTGTAAATTGTGCAAAGTTTTAAAGCAAACGCGGAACTAAACATGACGTGACATTTCAATTCCGTACTTACTTTTCATTTCAAAATCAGAACTTGTTTGAAGTATCATCAAAAGGTTATCGTATTAATTTCTATACGACTTTTGTCATTATCATTTTAATAAAAAAAAAACTTTTGAGAAGAATAAATATCATAAAGAAAATTGTAGAAAAAAGTTGTGACATTCCAATAACATGTTGCGACATTCTCATCACATACTAGCAGATTTTTAGTTAAGGTAACTTATGTGTTCTGAGTTAAGCTCGTCATAACTGGTAATTATTGTGCCAAGTTCTTTATTTAATTAAAAAAATTGGCAATTTTATTGGAATTTACAAAGTACTTAATTTGTGCATTAACATGTGCATTGTCAACCGTAAACAAAGACAGGCAACGGACAAAATGTGATTTCAGAAAGGCTGAATTATGCAAAATGTGACAATAAATTTCAATCTTCCATTCAATGTCATTCTATACAGATAACTAAACAAAAAGTCTTGTATTTAGATAACACAATAATTGAATATAACTTAAAAATTGAGACTCCAGTATTTATATATGCATGACCATTCATGAATATTTCTGTAGATTTTAAGATCTCCATTGAAAATCCCAGAAGCATACAGACCACACAATGCGCGTGCTGGGCGGTTATCTCTTTTCTGCAAATTGCTGATTTTGCATGCAACAAATGCAGCGATTTTTCAGACGTCTTGCACACTAAAGCAAAGTTATGCGAAGCACGGCGTGAACCTTTTCTTGCGTAAATTAAATGCGATTGTGTCTTCGGGGCGCTAAAATCCTTCATTGTCAATAGATGTACACTATAATAAGTTTACTCCTTTGTTTCTAGTAGATATTTGTTTAAGATGATCACCACCAATAGGGAGAAGGACTTGTAAGATCTGAGTAACTTTCATAAAATCTACTATGTTTTACATTTATAAACTGTCGTGTTTCGAATCTTTCTATGAATACGCTGATTTTTTTTGCAGTATTTGGCATAGAGCCAAGCTTTGACGTTCCAGTCATCAATGTAACTGTCCACGAAGGAGACACAGCTGTGTTACCATGCTCGGTAGATTATCTTGCAGAACACAAGGTACATTGACACAAGATTCAAGTCAGTACAAAAATACAGATGTAGTCTTTAAAACCTTCACCTCAGATTTGTTGTATTGAAATTCCAGCGGATCACGTGCGTCTCAGTTTAAACATACTCAAGTCAATTAACACTGGTAGTTTGCCGATTTAACCGAAGAAATATTTCCTCCCCAAAATATTTGTAACTATGTGTTAAGAGACCTGTAATCTTAAACACTCCAATACATGATCGTCATCTCCATTCTAACACATTTAGAAATTTTGAAGCAGTAATTGTATTTAAAAATAATAACTGTAATTTAGCTCTACGTCACGAGGAACGTCATGACATTGCAATGGTTCCTACGTTTCTGACAGTATATCGTAGATCATCCTGCAGCCAATTTTGTCGTTCAACCAATCAAATGACGCGTTACATTCGCGTATGTGTTAAAATATTTAGTTAGTATTCTGTTACACTTGAAGTTTAATTAGCCAGTAAAATAGAGTGATTTTGGATATAATGAAGAAATAAAAACAACTTTAAATCCAGCGATTCTAACACTTACATCCTGAAACTAAACCAGATACGGAAAATATAGAAAGCGTTACTTTTTCAATTTTACCTTTATCCCAGTCGTCCTACTCCTTCAGCAATATTTTTGTTATCTAATGCGAAAATCTCATGTTTAAGTGAGAACTTTGAGAAAAGACGATTTCATATAACAATAATTATATAACTGTGTTCACTTTTTCAATCATTTACATAACTGTATACATTTTTGTACTCTGCTAATCATTCGTCTACACAAATAATTTTTCAGGTTGTCTGGACGGACCAATGGTCCACTTTATTGACGCTGGATGATCGACGTATCATTGACGACACAAGAATAAGTATAGAGCGACCGTACACAAAAGACTGGAATCTCAATATAAGGAAAGTGGAATACAAAGACAGGGGACCTTACACATGTCAAATCAACACAAATCCAGTCAAAACAAAATCAGTGATGTTGAATGTTTTAGGTAAGTCCATACGGAAATATTAATTTTACATTAAGTCAAGTACTTTGATTATTCTAGATGCATAATGTATCTTGCAGCCGTTTACTATACCATTACCTCTCTTCAGAGGCTCTACCTTTTCTTCCAAATTAGGGATAAAGTAAGAAGTTTTAATTCTAAAAAAAAAAAACCTTTTCATGGCAATGTCCTTTCATGCATGAATTGTACATGGGGAATATTTATTAAGAATCAACATAATGTCAAATCATTGCTCTAAACTCCTAGGAGAACTAACCTGTTTTAAAGATTAGCGACGGATCTCCCATTCCTTTCTCTGTATTTGTATAAGGAGAAGAATCGAACTGCCTGCGTGTGTGTTAAGTAAATAGTTAAAATAGTATGTTTAAGAAACAAAACAAATAACATAAGAAACTGTAATCGAGTTTAAATGTATTGAAGGACTTTCAAAATGTAATAATGCGTGCTAAGACATTTCATTGCGGGTCAGTAAGAGTAATTGGGATGTTCTCGTATTGAAATGAACAGTATCGATTGTTATTGTAGGAATTATTATATGTATGTTTGACTATAGTGCGACCTTTGAGTAGCATCAGAAAGGCTGAAAGTAATCGAGTCTGCAAAGACAAAAGGTTAGTTATATATTTGAACGTGTAACAAAATACAGGAAAACGAGCACCAAGGTTCAATTCTTAATTATTGCGTGTTGTAAGTTCCTAAGTACTTTCAGAAATACTAGGAGCTAAGAATGTTACCTATTAATTGATCCACGTTTTTCAATCAATACATCATGATAAGGATTTAATATAGGCACCTGTATTCTCCATCTGAAAAAAGTTTTCGAACATGATCGATAGTAGCATTATCGAAAGAAAGAAAAACTCGAAATTATGTATCACCTTCATCATACATACATACATACATACATACATACATACATACATACATACATACATACATACATACATACATACATACATACATACACATATACATAAATACGATACATACATATACTACATATGAAAAGTAATAACTTTTATTGAAAGATTTCCATAATTCCAGTTCCCTCCTTGATTATCAATGGGATGTCCAGTCGAGATACGACTGCAAGAGAAGGCGATACGGTAACATTGATATGCAATGTTACGGGGGTTCCTCTACCGGAAGTGACATGGTACAAATTACCCATGGATAGGACCATAGCAAAAGAAAGTAAGAATGTATCGATATATCATTAGTATAAACATTAGTTTTGTACCGTATTAAAATATCTGGATATATACTTGAGAAACCCGGATCCTGATACACACATCGGACGCTTTATTGGCGCTAAGTGAATGTTTGTTTATTTTGGTTTGTCTGCTATAGCGGACATGTATAAAGTTTGGTCAAATTATAATGTACCGATCTGGCCATTCATTCTCAAGTTAACATAAAGTTTAAAGTCGCTCATTCATCATGCAATTAGTATGATATGCATCATTATTTACTATTATTGAAAACTGTAGTAGTTTTCCGGTTACTTTATTAGATTCGTATTTTTGTGTTATGCTACAACATTTTGCCAATTGTTGCGTATCGGGTATCTGTCCTCTGTGAGATTCTGACCATATATATTTTTCTTTTTAAAAATGTGCTATTTATAGTATGTGCCACAAGAAATAATTTAGAACTAATTTCTCTTCATACCCGCTGATATTGTTTTTCACATTGTTAGCATGAAATACAATTCCAGTTTTAAAATGGTTAATAGGGCATGTGTCATGCCCCAAAGGATACACACAAACGTGGCCCATGGGACATAACTTGCAAACTGTTTTCTCCATTGTTTACAGTAGACTCGTGATTAAATGCGTATTATGTATTATGTATTATCGTGATTTTACAAGTGATTAAATGCGTATCTTATGTGTTATGTATTATCGTGATTTTACAAGTGATTAAATGCGTATATTATGTGTTATGTATTATCGTGATTTTACAAGTGATTAAATGCGTATATTATGTGTTATGTATTATCGTGATTTTACAAGTTCCTATCCCGTTAACCTCCAAAATGATGGTTAGTGTTATGGTCATGGGCATAATAATGTTCCACGTGTTCATGAAAGGTGCAATATCGTCTCCTACTTTCCCTTTTATGTATTTCATCAACAATGTAGTTGAGATACTTGTTGCTGACTTCGATGTATTGCTTCTACGGTAGGTGTACCAAATGACTTATTGTGGGGGTTTTTTTTACACATTATATCAACGTCTTGTAATAATGTTCATTTGTGTTTGCTACATTGCTTGAGACATAAAAGGTGAAAAGTCTAAGATGTGTCTGAAATTGTGGGCTCTTTCTCTTAGCTAAATTTAAAGAGTCGCATGCGGTTTGCACTATCAACTAAAAATGTTTCACAATCGTTTTCTTTTCCAATATTTAGAAAGCAACTTTTAAATAGCATGGATTAAGTTACAAAAAATACCCGAAGAAAAGTGTGTATGCCACCATTTCCATATTTTCTTCAGTAAACATTTTCAAATTTTTCCTCTTTAATTTATTAAAAACAACCAACAAAATATGGAAAGATGGTTATGAGAAGAAGAAAAAAACACGATGAAGTGCATACAACAAAATTTTCTTTATCTCAAAATGGTGCATTATTTATGCGCAGTACATTTTTCGCAACATGTTTAAAGTGATTGTTTTTATCCAGAAATTCAAATTAATTGGAAGAAATACTTTTAACAGCTTACACATTTGGAAATCCTCAATATTCGTGTTTGCATTGTTTTCTTCTCAGAAGCTGGACAGTATCTGGAAATAGTTTCTGTTTTACCTGATTCTTTGTCATAATGTTATGACAGACATTATTTTTATGAGCTAAATACAGAACTTGCGTTAATGAACTTCTTAAGACCGTTTTGAATCAGTTACTTAAAAGATAAATATTAAGTACCAGCATGCATTTTCCCGTAAATAAAAATAAGTTTAGACTTTAACCGAAACTTCTGGTTGAGAGGACTTTCAGTCGCAAAACATTTAGATTAGAAATGGGCAAATTACTCTATTGTAACTTGCCCTAATATAGGCCCATATGAATGCTCTTCCAATTACACTTTTACGCTGAAGTCGTTTCTATAACATATCAAATTGGGTGCACGGTATTCCTTTTTCTGAACCATAACTTCTGTGTAACAAATACACCAACGTTTTTTTTTCTTTCTGTCAGTGACGTATGCTTTACAAGATATGCTAGTTAGAAAATGTTACATTACTCTACTCAGTAATGCCTCCCTTTGAAGTACGGTTCCCAGTCATTAAGCCGAAATATATCAATCGATTCAAATTAGGTAAACAATTGTCTCTTCTTTGCAAACTCGGAACAAGTAGTTTCATTTGCTTAGGAATAGCCACTCTGAGACTCTTTTGGGATAGATGACTTGGTTTATTAAATTCATAACTGCCATGTTAATGTGCTTTTTGGGTGCGCCAGGAATTGTATTTTTGACATTGTCTCATACATTTGCGTACATATCAAGGAGTTAATAACATATACATATATATATATATATATATATATATATATATATATATATATATATATATATATATATATATATACTTGCGTATATTACATGACACCTCAAAAAACCAACATCGTGTTTTTTGACACTGTAACGGAAATGAAACATGTATTTCCTGAATATAATTATACCTTCTGATAAAATGGAAACTCTGTGCGAGGTAACATTAAATTACTTCTTACGTTGATTTCAATACATTTTCTTGTCAACAAACAAGATTAATTTATGAACACTTTTCAAAATAGGCAATGTTACCATGTTGAAATTATTCAGTATAAGGATCAAGGTCAACAAGTACATCGATCAGGGCATCCAATATTTTCTTTAAAATAATTTACTGGGTTTAACAATATTTGTTTTGGAAACCTGTTACAAGTATCACTGGGGTGGCATTGTATTAGTGGAGTTGTAAATTAGTATAAATTAGGTGAATTTCAGTTCAATCTACTGTTAGCTGAAATTACGTATCCACTGAATAAAAAACGTGACTTTGTACACCGCAAAAAATCGACATCTGTGTGACACCACTATAGAGCAACATGAAATGTTAATTTATGTCGTTTCACACAAAAGTAATCATCCTGATTTTGGAGTTTGTCTTTGTTTTTCCTTTCAGTGACTACTCAGGAAAGCTATACTGCATGGATATGTGCAATGAAATCCTCTTGATACGCATGCCAATATTATTTCAGCCATAAAGATAATTAACTGTTTTATTTTTAATTGCTTCAAAAGTCAGACATTTCATTCATTGAAAAGACTACAATATGACATTTACGTAACTGCACATATGTAGAACAGATCACAGATGCAGACTGTCACATAAGAATGACGATAATTTGCAACATATTCCATTTATACGAAAGGTATGAGAACTGCATTCTGTAACATCACACCAAATGTTACAAAATACATTGTAACAAAGGCACTTCTAGGGGCTGAAATGTAGGAAGAGTGTTATATATATATAATTCAATTTAGTTACATATTTTGAATTTTCAAAATCTACTATATAATTTATTCAGCCTTCATGTGGGATGTGGGTATTATGTTGCATATTATTGTCAATACTCTTCTGAATTATCTCACCATGTTGACATTCCCATAAAAGTTGATAATATTTTCTGAATTTCTAATATGTTAATATTCTGATGCATGGTCGAACTAGCCCACCGGAATACATGGAGATTTTCCGAGGACCCCCATGGGACCTCTCTGGGGCTCCAAGAACTGATATTAGCGCGATTTCCCGGGGTGGAGGGGGCTACTCTGGCTTGAAAGTAAAGTTTGTTAAAACCCAAGTAATTTCCTTTGAACGTCCATGTGGATCTTATAAGGAATTGTCACCAGAGAGAAATGTACTGAAATCATAAGGTTAAAACAAAGTTCTTGGAATTGGTTTTGACCTTATTGCGACTGATAAAACTAAATTCACTTTCTAAAATAGGCAAAGTTGGTGTCGTAACTTTAGTACCTCCAATATCGATACATCCTTTGACTGTTTAACCTATTCCTACTAAACATAGTATTAAAGAAACATAAATCATGTTTAAGGACATAGAAGGGTCGATGGACCTGTCATAAAAACTATTCGGAGGTTAAAAATGAGAATTAAAAACACAGAAGTTGGTTCCAATGATAGTTAAGGGATATATCAAATTACATGGCAGGGGAGAATGTAATATTTTTCATTAAATGTGTAGATTTTTGCATTTTAATTTGGGCAATACAAAATGGACTAAATTCACAGTTCCAACTATTTCAATATACAGTTTGGATTGTGTTTGCCAAATTAAGCAGCTATTACAAAATAAAACAAGAGTCCCTCGAAGGGATTGACGCTCTACTGGCTGAAAAGAATTTCCAGGAATTCAAGATAAGACCGTTTTCTTCCTTTTAACTACTGAGTGTTGAAACCATCTTTGATATTCTTCAGAGGTAACAGGATTTTCAAATAGGATGTTGTGGTGGACATACTGGATGTCAGCTTGGCACCATTTTCATTTAGGACCAACGCGTCATTATAAGACGTCTTCTGGCAGAAACCCCGTGCTGATATGACTTTCCGTTTTGAAGGAGTAACGATAACAAGATTTTCGAGATGAATGCCATGGTGGTCATATTCGATATCAGATTGGCACCATTTCTATTTAGTGCTAATTAGACGTCATAAGAAGTCATTTGGTGAAAGCACAATGTCGTTATGACCATCCATCAAGGAGAAGTGGTGATAACAATATTTTCAAGATGGCCATTGTGGCAGTCATATTAGAAGTCGGATAGGCACCATTTAAATTTACGACCAACTAGATATCATGAGAAGTCTTTCATTGAAAACCAAATGCTAATATGACCATTCATAACAAGATTTTCAAGATGGCCACTGTGGCAGGCATATTGAATGTCTGAATGGCACAATTATAACCAACTAGACATCATAATAAGTCTTCTGCCGAAACCCCCTGGTCAATATGACTTTCCATTCAGGAGGAGGAGCGATAATAAGATTTTTAAGATGGCCGCTGTGGCAGCCATATTGGGCATCAGGTCGGACCCATTTTCATTGGGAGTAACTAGACATCGTATGAAGTATTTCAGTGAAAACACCATGTTGATATGCAGAGATACTGCCAGGGCGCGCGAGTACGCGAATCACGCAAAATTGTACGAATTTGCGCACTTGGAGAGCAATGAAAGCGATAAAACTCCTTCCAATTAGCTTAAATTAGCGCATATAAAAATGTACTCTGCGCAGTATACAAATTTTATTTAACTGTTAACCCTTTAAGTGCTTGTCGCGAAATAGGGGTCAATATGTCAAAGGTCAAGGTCATCTTGAACTATGGCCGCTTCCCCCCCCCCCCCAATTTTTAAAACTATTCTCCAATTATTTTTGTGACAAGGGGGGAGGTCAACTCTTTAGATGAAATCCTAGCAGCATCGATGTATATGGCCATCAAATCAGAAGGAGAAGCGATAGCAAAATATTCAAGATTGTCGTTGTGGTGGCCATATTGGAAGTCCGACCGGCACCATTTTCATTTAGGACCAGTTAGACCATCGGATGAATGTGTGTGTAAAGTTTCATCGTAATCTTTCAAGTAGTTTAGGAGGAGTAGCGATAACAAACTTGTACTAACGGACGGACGGATGACGGACGACGGACAACAGACCATCCCATAAGCTCTTCTGGTCTATGACCATTAAAGCTAATAACTACATCACCATAAAAGGTTATAAGGTGAAATTTGAACAAATATTGTAATTAAAGCATGAAGTTGAGAAACTACCTCGCCATATTTTAACACAAGAAAGAATATCGTATACCCCATCTAAATAGACAGAAAATGCCATGTAACATGGCAAAGTCTTGAAAGAAGAGAATTTTATATTTCATGTACAGTTTATAAGGAGGAAAAAAAATTTAATAACCCAACATTTGATGGAAAAAGTACTTCACAAATAATTATATCTACCGTCGGTGAAGAGAAAGATAGATTCCATTTATTCTGTACCTCTTAGCGGACAAATTTCAAATAGATATTGGTGAATGTCTGTAACTAGAAACTAAGTTGACACAAAAAATAGACATTTATATCATATTTATATTTCTCCTTGCTTACTTTAAATATACCAGGTTGTTCTCAATACATAAAACTAATTAATGGCTATTAATAATGAATTGTCTTGCCATTACCCAGACAGAGTTCTTAATAATTAACTCATCGCCATCACGTTTGATCAGTTTATTTATATTAGTTCATGTTCATTAATTTTCCTAATTGCCCTGGACAACATGGTTTGACAGCTTATGAGCAACATTTTCTTTATGTTCTTTGACGCTTGCATATTCTTATTCATGTTGAAATATGTTTTTTATTTTTGAAATTAAAATATTATAAGAATGTATGAACTACACAATTTACATATTGCCGGCCAATAGAATCACACAATTTACATATTGCCAATCAATAGTCTGTATAAACTACACAATTTACATATTGCCAGCCACTAGACCGTAAGAACTACACAATTTAGATATTGCAAGCCACTAGACCGTAAGAACTACACAATTTACATATTGCCGGCAATACACTGTAAGAACTATACAATTTAGATATTACCAGTCAATAGATTGTAAGAACTTTACAATTTAGATATTACCAGTCAATAGATTGTAAGAACTTTACAATTTAGATATTACCAGTCAATAGATTGTAAGAACTTTACAATTTAGATATTACCAGTCAATACACTGTAAAAACTGTACAATTTTGATATTACCAGTCAATACACTGTAAGAACTATACAATTTAGATATTACCAGTCAATACACTGTAAGAACTATACAATTTAGATATTACCAGTCAATACACTGTAAGAACTATACAATTTAGATATTACCAGTCAATACACTAAGAACTATACAATTTAGATATTACCAGTCAATACACTGTAAAAAGTACACAATTTAGATATTAACAGTCAATACACTGTAAGAACTGTACAATTTAGATATTAACAGTCAATACACTGTAATAACTATACAATTTAGATATTACCAGTCAATACACTGTAAGAACTATACAATTAAGATATTACCAGTCAATACACTGTAACATAGAACTTGTGTTAAATTCATCTGTACATTCAGAAAACTATTCATCTTTTGGCTCAAGATAAAACAAACGTAATGCATAGTGCTCATTGCTGACCTTTAGATTTGGTTTTGTGCATCTACCTTTTCTAAGAGCTTCTATTTGCTTGTTTTATTTGTTTGCTTTCTTTGTACGTGCTATGAATGTTTTGTCATGTAAATAACAAAGAATTTGTTCTTATTTTTGATTTTTAAAGAGTTTTACATGTTTTTAAAATTATCCTGATTGAACGATTATGAATATTTGTGTTGCATATTATTATGTTGCATATTTCATCTTCACGTCGGCTGAAGGTGACAAAGATCGAGTTAAGAGCATTACTACAAGAACAACAAAAGGACGAAAAAGAAAGTTTATGAGCAAACATACGTTGTCAGTGTTATGCTGTACTAGCAACAAATACAATTTGAATTTTGACCGTTCATTTCACAATGCATTGCATTGTTTCGGTATAATAAACAGTGCGTTTGTCTGATTAAACGTAACGTGTTGGTATTATAATGTTACATTGCTGAATGGATCTCTTGTCATTCTTGGGCAAGGTTTCTTGTAATCTGAATTCGAGCCGGGCAATCGTGATGCATTAATTCACTTCTTTTTTTCTTGTATTCACAAATATGCGTGCGTGTGTTTTCAAACAGAAATGCATCTCAGCACTTAAAATTTGAAAAGAAAAATGAACTTCGATCATCTTAGTTGTTTGACATTAATTTATCCTTATTTCTTTTCATTGCACGTTATGCTGCATAAATTCACTCAGTGTACCTGCATGATATATTAAATTAAATATTGCAATGAAAAACAACGAAAATATGTGGATGCAGTGACTACCTATGTAAAATTCTTCCAATCGGATCTTGAAATATCATGTCGTAGAACTATGAGAAAGTACCGTTTGAAGACTTCATTCGTTACCTTCCATTTTCTTGAACTGAAGACATAAGACACATCCACTATGAAAATTACTTATCTACCAAAATACGTATCAGATACTAAAAAGTCCCAAACTGTTGATAAATATTTTAAGTTTATCCACTCTTGAAGATAAAACTTCCCTAAATTAATAACATTCGAACTTGTTAATCACTGCTCCACCTTTTGGTATTCATTGCAGACCATGTTTTGTGAGTGCAAATTTCTTTATTTATTCGTTTCGTTTTTCATGTACCCCAGGACTAGACACGGAAACAGGCGCCTTTACGCATCTTGATTCCTGCACATACTCGCTGAAGCCGAAAGGTATACCAGCGTTTGCTTGAAAACAATTAGACTGAGTTGCTTCAATATGTTACTCACCCTTTACCAATGTTCAATTGCTAAGTGCTTTTAAATGCATTTAGTGCACCCGAATTTCACAGAACTTTCAGTGCTCACTCTAATTTAGAACATATTTATACCGTCACTAAAAACGTTTTGTTATGTGTCACAGTGATTTAGTAATAAACAAAAGCGCTTATATTTTTTGACACTTTAACAAACAATAGGGTCCGCAAGCTGCAACACAGATATGTCTCTGATTTTCGTAGCGAAAATGGATTAAATCGCACATTACTTGGAGCGACTAAGCAACTCGAATATGCAACGAATGAGGGTATTTCTTTTCCAAAATATAACCTAATTTAGCACCAATAGAATCAATATTTGTTAAAAGTCAATAGTGTGTGGTTACGTGTTCAAATAACAATGTTTCATTACATTTTACTTCACAAAATAGCAGAACATGCTCTGGGAATAGTTCTCATATACATATCGAAATTTACAGTAGTTTCAATGTCAGCTACAAACCCAATGTCATAACTTTTGTATATTATTGAAATATCTATGATGTGTTGCTAATTGAGGACGATCGCTGGAGAAAAGTTTATATATATATGGAGAAACGGATACTTTTTTAGATTATTAATTTGTTAATGGGATTTAAGAAAGCAAATAATATATAGGTAGCTTTGCATTTTATTGCGTTAGACACATTCTAATTTAAGATTGTGACAATCACAAAGACGTCAATGAAATGAATTGGTATTGAAAAGCCATAAAATTACACCGGTTAAATGTCAAATATTGTTAAAAATGTATATTGAGTGCAGAGCATATAACTTGGCAACGGCGTGGATACTAACTGTAGCACAACGTTTTCATCTAGACAAGTCCTACATCATGGGGAGAAAGGACACTTTCAAAGATAAACAAACGCTAAGCACAGAAGGTATGAGAGGGAAAAAGTACTTATATGAAAGCACAAAGAAAACTACTTTACCAAAAAAAATAATAATAAAGAATTGAGGAAAAAATAATCAAAAAATGATATAGGAAACCGCTACTACATCTCTTTATGAGACAGTTCAGTAAAGAAAAACTTGATGCATGTAATAGCTATGATAACAAGGTATAAGCAATATAAAGTATGAATGATCAGCAAGGAAAAGAACGGTCGACTCGATATATATATGTATTTTTTCTGACAAAAACAGTGCAAAACTAGTTTTGGGACTTGCCTAAGCACTTTACTGAGTGTTATTGAGACGTATATATATATATATATATATATATATATATATATATATATATATATATATATATATATATATATATATATATATTGAAATTGCATGGGAGTTATTTGACCAGTGTAACTTTTCCTTGATGGACATAGAAACGGAAACGACGTGTCTAATAATAAAACACATGCCTAAATGTGTTCGATATTTTTGAGAGACAACTTTAGTCTTGAATATTCCTTATGCACTCGCTTCCCTATATATTCTTGATCCAATGTTAGTTTTGTTCCATAACCCCAAACAAAATGTCTCATTATATTATTAATTTTGTTCTATTTTTGTAGCACCTTTCGCATGATTTCTTACCTCCTTTTACGCAATATGCAGCCGGGTGTCATAAATTATTATCAATAACATTATAAACATCGTGGTGTGTAAAGTAACATTATACACATAATGGTGTGTAAAGTTACGTTATACACATCATGGTGTGTACAGTAACATTATAAACATCGTGGTGTGTAAAGTAACATTATACACATAATGGTGTGTAAAGTTACGTTATACACATCATGGTGTGTACAGTAACATTATAAACATCGTGGTGTGTAAAGTAACATTATACACATAATGGTGTGTAAAGTTACGTTATACACATCATGGTGTGTACAGTAACATTATAAACAGCATGGTGTGTAAAGTAACATTAAAAACATAATGGTGTGTATAGTAACATGATAAACATCATGGTGTGCATACTAACATTATACACATCATGGTGTGCACAGAAACATTATAAACATCATGTTGTGTACAGAAACATTATACACATGGTGTGTACAGTAACATTATACACATCATGGAGTGTTAAGTAACATTATAAACACCATGGTGTGTATGGTAACATGATTCACATCATATTGTGTACGGTAACACGATACACATCATGGTGTGTACGGTAACATGATACACATCATGGTGTGTACGGTAACATAATACACATCATGGTGTTACGGTAACATGATACACATCATGGTGTGTACAGTAACATTAAAAACATCATGGCGTTTACAGTAACATTATAAACATCATGGTGTGTACAGTAACATTATACACATCATGGTGTGTACAGTAACATTATACACATCATGGTGTGTAAAGTAACATTATACACATCATGGTGTGTAAAGTAATATTATAAACATCATGGTGTGTACATAAACATTATAAACATCATGTTCCATACAGAAACATTCTACACATCATGGTGTGTAAAGTAACATTATACACATTATGGAGTGTAAAGTAACATTATAAACACCATGGTGTGTACGGTAACATGATATACATCATGGTGTTACGGTAACATAATACACGTCATGGTGTGTACAGTAACATTAAAAACATCATGGCGTTTACAGTAACATTATAAACATCATGGTGTGTACAGTAACATTATACACATCATGGTGTGTACAGTAACATTATACACATCATGGTGTGTAAAATAACATTATACACATCATGGAGTGTAAAGTAATATTATAAACATCATAATGTGTACAGTAACATGATACACATCATGGTATATACTGTAACATGATACACATCATGGTGTGTTTGGTAACATGATACATATCATGATGTTACGGTAAGACGATACACATCATGGTGTGTACTGTAACACGACACACATCATGGTGTGTTCGGTAACATGATACATATCATGATGTTACGGTAACACGATACACATCATGGTGTGTACAGTAACATTATACACATCATGGTTTGTATAGTAACATTATACACATCATGGTGTGTACGGTAACATGATAACCATGATGGTGTGTACAGTAATATTATAAATATGATGGTGTGTACAGTAATATTATAAACATCATGGTGTGTACATTAACATTATGAAGATCATGGTGTGTACAGAAACATTATAAACATCATGCTCTGTACAGTAACATTATTTTGTATAATGGTGTGTAAAGTAAAATTATACACATCATGGAGTGTAAAGTAACATTATAAACATCATGGTGTAAACGATAGCATGATACAGATGATGGTATGTACGGTAACATGATACACATCATGGTATGTACGGTAACATGATATCATCGTGTGTACAGTAACACGATACACATCATGGTGTGTATGGTAACATGATACACATCATGGTGTTAGGGTAACATGATACACATCATAGTGTGTATAGTAACATTATAAACATCATGACGTTTACAGTAACATTATAAACATCATGGTGTGTTAAGTAACATTATACACATCATGATGTGTGCAGTAACATTATACACACCATGGAGTGTAAAGTAACATTATAAACACCATGGTGTGTACTGTAACATGATACACATCATGGTGTGTACTGTAACACGATACACATCATGGTGTGTACGGTAACATGATACATATCATGATGTTACGGTAACATGATGCACATCACGGTGTTTACAGTAACATTAAAAACATCATGGCGTTGACAGTAACAATCTAAACATCATGGTGTGTACATTAACATTATACACATCATGGTGTGTACAGTAACATTATACACATCATGGAGTGTAAAGTAATATTATAAGCATCATGGTGTGTACGGTAACATGATTGACATCATGGAGTGTACAGTAACATTATAAACATCATTGTGTACAGTAACATTATAAACATTATTGTGTTTACAGTAACATTATTCGCATCATGGTGTGTACAGTAACATTATACACATCATGTTGTGTACGATAACATGATAAACATGATGGTGTGTACAGTAATATTATAAACATCATGGTCTGTACAGTAATATTATAAACATCATGGTGTGTACACTAACATTATGAACATCATGCTGTGTACAGAAACATTATAAACAGCATGTTGTGTTCAGTAACATTATATGCATCATGGTGTGTAAAGTTACATTATACACATTATGGCGTGTAAAGTAACATTATAAACATCATGGTGTGTACGGTAACATTATACACATCATGGTATGTACGGTAACACGATATAATCGTGTGTACAGTAACACGATACACATCATGTTGTGTTCGGTAACATGATACACATCATGGTGTTAGGGTAACATGATACACATCATGGTGTGTACAGTAACCTTATAAACATCATGACGTTTACAGTAACCTTATAAACATCATGGTGTGTAAAGTAACATTCTACACATCATAGTGCGTACAGTAACATTCTACACATCATGGTGTGTAAAGTGACATTATACACATCATGGAGTGTAAAGTAATATTATAAACATCATAGTGTGTACGAAAACATGATATACATCATGGTGTGTAGGGTAACATGACACATCATGGTGTGTACGGTAACATGATACACATCATGGCGTGTACTGTAAGACGATACAGATCATGGTGTTACGGTAACATGATACAAATCATGGTGTTACGGTAACATGATACACATCATGGCGTGTACTGTAAGACGATACACATCATGGTGTTACGGTAACATGATACAAATCATGGTGTTACGGTAACATGATACACATCATGGTGTGTACAGTAAAATTATACACATCATGGTGTGTACAGTAACACAATAAACATCATGGTGTGTACAGTAACATTTTAAACATCATGATGTGTATAGCACAAACGATGTATTCTTCAACTTATGCTAATTTGAGAAACAAATTAAATGAAATTCGGTTTGTTTCTTCAAAACAAATTGTTTCCGGTGATGCTAATGTGCAAAGTAAAATTTCAACTTTGCTGTGCAATTATAGATCAAATATGGTGGTGTTGGGGATGGGGAAGATCTCACCAGTACGGCAAGATGGTCTCAGTTATAACTGTTGATAATACTTCTATCAGTCAGAGTACTGATTATAATACATACAATGTTATAGCTTAATGTATTTCTTCAACAAAGGTTTCGCAGATTTTCTTGATCAGTATATATTTTTTTTCCCTGTAAAATGTAATACCTTAATAGGACTAATGCATATCCATATGAGACTGCTTTGATATTTATAGGTTACTACATTTGTGTGGGAGAATAGGAACGAGTTTTGTTCTGAGCGATACTGCACGACGTATAAAACGAGTTCGTATTTTTTGTTCCATTCAAATGTAGTTATGTATTTGTTATATACTCAATTTTGTCTTTATCTTGAGTCACGTTAAAATCAACCAGTGTCGTCTCTCTATACAATGGATGGAACAAAAGAGGTATTTATCTTTCACAATAGATGCATCTTTCTGAGGCCCTCCCGTGACACCATCAGTAACGTTATTGTGACATAACATTCCGGCGTCATCGCTGACGCGCTAATGGATTCTTTAAAACCGCACCATCGGAAACAAATATCGATTGAAATAGATATCTATTTTCAATTCATTAATTATTAAATAATGAAAGGGAAGCACCACTCAAAGCACGCTGGTTTCATTTCTGTAAATTCCTGGGAAATATACATCCGTATGCAAATAATACTGCTCAGTATTTACATGCTCATAACCGCGAACTTGGTTGAGTGCTGTGCACGTGTTGTACAGTATGACGCAATGCAGTATGGGGATATGCTGAACAGTTCCGACACTACTGAGTTAATGAGAAAACAGTGAGTATATAATAATTATAGGTTACTGCATTTATAAGGGAAAATATGAATGAGTTTTTTTCTGAGCTTTACTGCACGACGTTAGGAGTGTATTATATTTCAGAAAATCGAGTTCATATTTTCCATACAAATGTAGTAACCCTTTTATTATACACTCCTTTCCTCTACCTAACACTGAATCATAAAAAGAAAACACTACTAGAAACAAAGGTGTTTAATTTCTGATAAATTCCACAGTGAGTACACAACCGTAGTTAAATAAGCCATAACGAAAACACTATTCATGCGCAGATAGCATCGCCCAGCGACCTTGACCTTGCCAGCGCACCGAGCACGGAAGTAATTCATTTTGAATAAACGACATTTTGGTCTACTTAAAATTGAACATTTAAGTCATATTGTGAATGATTGTGCATTGGAATAGCTTTCCCAATTGGTCTGGAATGAAAAGAGTTTGTTGTTCTGTCGATCGAACTTAATTCTTTTTTTTTCTTTTTTTTTGGTTATGGATCGGAGTAATCAGAATGGTCAATATCGTACGATGTACATGTGACCGGAATAACTGGCGTTGACAGCAAGGTGCACATTCGTTTCTGATCTGCCATTGGTAGTTATCATAAGCTGGAAAAATATGGAATTCATTAATTCAGAATTTTCAAGGAAATGGTGTCTTGAATACCTTTGTTATTAAAGATCAAATTCATTTCGTTTTAGAGTGCAGTAAATTCTTGTTTGGAATGTGATTTCTGTTGGAAATGTAGTCTGTATAGATTGCAGTTGAATTTCATGTGAGGATCTATTTCTGGAACCAATGTTACTCTGATTAGTTGAAATAACAAATAAATCACATTTTGAGGAAATTCAAGATGCAGAAAAGTAAGTACATTTATTGCCATTGTAATTACCTGCGAGAGATACCATATTTTATGCCCTTTCACTTGCATGATCTTTTTGGAGGGACCCCAGCTTTCGAAAGGTATGTCACATCATTCTTTCTTACTAAATGTTTGGTAATTCATCCCTGGATTTCTGCCCTTTCTTCAACCAATTTCAGCAGAGATCCCATTTGATTCCCTCCGAACTAGGGTAATACCTGCAATTTTAAATATTTTTTCCTTTGCAAGCTATCTTTATTTACATTCTTTCTGCATGGTACACTTTTAATTTTTGGGATCTATTTTAGCTGTTACTCATGCATTTATAAATCTCTTTGCTTTCTTATATATTTGAACATTCATTGATCCATTTGATTCTGGGACCGTTTTATTGGTAGGGTACACATTATTTACGATTTATTCAGTTTTTTTACTTCCATATCTCTTTATTTATTTTATTAAAATACATTAATTTTTTCATTTAGTCATTACACTGCCTGAAATTTATTTAGGACTTTGTTTCTTTGTCTGTTTATTTCTTTATTTGAAGAAAGATCATTAATTGAATCCATTGACTTATGATTAGCAGATCTGGAAGTTTTTGTCAGCTTTTGCAGTGGAATGTGGGTCAAATAAAAAGGGCTGCCATCATCCATCATTTTTCTCGGTCTCAGTTTGAAATACTGCAGGTGAAGATGAAATGGTGATGTTCCAGTGGAAAAAATGCGAGGTAGTATGGATCTGTAGTCATCCCTCCCAGTACCAAAGGTTTTCATATTCCTCTCAACGTATTGAAGATATTGGACACGGGTGGGATCTGTCAATATCAATACATCTCCGACTCTAATTTTCTTTGTTCTTCTCGGCCTCGAAACCTAAACATTTTCACCAAAAGTAAAACAGGGAAAGCTGCAAAGCAGCGGGTGGGGGGGGGGGGAGAGCCCATTTCACCAGCGGAAAACAAGGTCACTTTGTCATCTTAGTTTATCGACTCTGAAGTTCTTGCTTTTCTCTCAAAACCTGCCTTCTTCAGTTGCATTGTTTTCGAATTTAGTGCTTGAACGGTCTTGTGAAATGAACGGTCTCTGAGAGACGGATTAGCCCTTGGCCTTAATATGTCTTTCTGTGCTTATTTTTGAGAATCCAGAGAGCTGGACTCATAGTCGGAACAATTAGATTTGCGAATGGTTATGAACATTTCTGATAAATAAGTGTTCAAATGATCAGGGTTGATATTTTCAATACAACCATTGCTGGACATTGCGGATATCGCGTCCAGTCGCTTGCTTCTTTGAAAGTTTATTTTGGGACTCAACGAACTCATCCACAGCGTCAACTTAATCAGCCCTAATTTCAAATGGCCCTAACAACTATTTTAGTTGATCGTCAGAATAATCTAATAAGTCAAAAAGCGCCGGCGTATGCTACCTGAGCGTCCATTATTTGTTTAAAATAAAAGGTAGTTCCTAACACTTAGTACTCTATTTTTAGACACACGTGTCGTTCAGTATGAATCTGTGCAGTATAGAGAAACACTGCACGATTCCGACAATGTTAAGTTAATGGAGAAAAAAATGAGTATATAATAATTCTTGATATTTTTTTCCTGTCTATATTCATTGAAACAGAATCTTTTAAATGATTTTGTTTTATGCACTATGCCCAATCTCTGTAAATTTTCACTTTGTCTCCTGTGTAAGGTCTTAATGCATGTGACCACACGCTATTTCAGTTAATATATTTCCTGATTGATTTACAATACAAGAGTCTTCTAAAATTAGAAAAAAAATTCCGATGAATCATGCAGAGCACAGACTTTGTTTTACATACATTTTTTTTTTTGGGGGGGGGGAGGGAGGGGTAGGTTCTAGCAAAACGGGTTCAGCTATCTTAAGTAAATAATAAAATGAAAGATAATGACAATTATTGACATTAACTCGAGAGTCTAACTTAACAACATCGACGCTTATATTGAAAAAGTTTAATATCATTTTTAATTTGCTTTTCTTCAGGCAATGTTTTCTGATCTAAGTCTGAAGTCTTCCCCGTTTTGCTTGAACCATATATTTTGTATGTCTTTACAAGATTACACTAATTTGAAAGTGAGATGGCCCTTTGCAGTAGATTGGGTTGTAGTAGCTTTTGACTTACTCTAAATTGGACGAAAGCAGGTTTGTGTCCCATTTGTTACGCTTATATCATCATTTGCCCTTATTTAAAAATAGATGTCTTCAAATTCTTTTATTTAATGTGTCCAAAAGGGTACTTTTTGCAGTCACCATGTGTCACAAGATGACTTGTAATTAACAAAAGGTTGACATTAATGGTAAGTCGTATTTTGTCTGTTGAGGATATCTGGTGAGACTTTGACACAAAAGTTCCGACTCTTTTAAAATTAAGAATTAAGTTCCGACTGTTTTAAAATTAAGAATCAATGTCACAATACTACATTGTCATAGGAGAAGTAACTGTTGAAATAATAATGTGTGCGTGTTGTAAAAGATCTCCGAAGAATCATTACGATCAGATAGTACGCGAAGCTTATATTGCACTCATAACAATGTTTTACTAAACAATGTCAATCATCAGTACGTAAAGCTTTCTGCAGAAGTAGATTTTTCATAAGAATCAAGGAATAAAGCAAACATTTGGAATGTTTATGGAAGTAGTGTAAAGAGTGGTGATTCAATTTAATTTGAATATACCTGAATCACAGTATGAACATACGGTCATGTCAATAAAATCTAAATAGCTCTACCCTGTGTACTTGTATAAACAAGACTGTTGAACACAATATTGTATTCTTTATTTTGTAGTTTCCTCATATATTTGAATATAACTGTAGAAATTCCTCATATATTTGAATATAAATGTAGGAATTCCTCATATAATTGAATATAAATGTAGGAAACAATATCTCCAGGTGATGTAACAACATAGGACAGGTCATCTGTTTGCATTAGTTTATGAGAAAGTTGGCGTCAAATCAGGAAAGCTCGGTTAAGTTTATTTGATTCCATCGAAAAACTAGTTTTTCAAGATTTTTCAAAATCCATTTGTTTGAGCAAACCAACAAAAATCTCATAGTCGTTGCTATTTGCATACATAAATGGTCCAGAAATTGTGGATTTTTTCATAATTTTTAAAAAAAAAAAGTTTTCCTTTTTGTGATGTATAATAATGTTAGCAGATTACACCCTCTGTTTACGTAGGTTAGGTCTATTCTCTCAACGCAAATTATAACTTGTGTTAACATACACATTTCTTTGTAGCAGTAGGGTAGATGAATTCATGCTGCATGTGCACAGACGGGGTAATTTAAAAAGTTAATAGGGATAATTCAAACCATTATAGAAACAGGTTTAGATAATAATCCCATGTAGTAAAACGCACGTTTTGCATTTCTGTGTATTAATTAATCTACGGAAAAAAATGAGAATTGATTATGAAGATGAGATAAGGTATTTTCTGAATTAAAATTTTCTGGTCATAAACTATTTGCCTTTCACACAACCCAGGTATTGTCTGTATTTGCACGATCAGTTGTTGAGTAGGGCAACATGTCCTTTCTGCAGCTTAGTTCCAGCTGCGGAACAGTAAATACTGTCTTGTTTATAAACCAGTATATACCAGTATATGGTCCATTTTAGCTGTGTTAGGAAGTGGACTCATTCCATACACCTACTAGACCAACCATTGTGTAGTTACGTACACCTACCAGGCCAACCAATGAAGTACTAAAACTATGCTACACTTAGTGGATTTTGAGAAAAACTCTAAAACTGGGTTATTATATGAACATTTTATCCTCAGCGGTCTATTAAAGGCAGTTTAATAATCCTGGAATTGGGTCAGATATTCATGTTAGAACTTTCGCTTTCTTGTATTTGTTATTACTTCTAGTTTTTCACACTTTAGTTAAATATGTATAAAATTATTACACGATAGGTGTACTGAGATATATATATATAGTCGTTATACATTTTACATCAATACTAGCGATATCATTATATAGGTAGCGCATGAAATGGAGCAGACTGATGTATTGATGCATATTTTTTGTATTGCTAACAACTTAAAGCTTGGTAAAATATTATATGTATCAGTCACTGGTAAAATATTATATGTATCAGTCACTGGTAAAATATTATATGTATCAGTCACTGGTAAAATATTATATGTATCAGTCACTGGTAAAATATTATATGTATCAGCCACTAAGGACATCATTTATCTTGTTCCATATATCTAATATCCAAAGACAATATGCGTTCATTTGCAGATATTTATCTAATGGACCCAAGTGGCCGAAATGTGATTGGTCATATTGAGTCAGATGGTATACATAGATGGGTATCGCACTAGTGTGTGTAGTATCTGCTTTACACATGTGTGATCAAAGTGATCTAGAGAGGTAAATGTCAGTGGTGAAGTCAATACCTGTCTGAATAATAACCATATTTTGCAACGACAACTGATCATAAATTGTGAAATGATGCTAAAGATCCAGTGGCGTGGCAACCGCCCAAGCAACCCCGCAACTGCGGGGAGGGGGAGGGGTGCAGGCCCAGTAAGTAGCCAAAATTACGATCAAACAACCTTTTTATTGGGAGGGGCCCCAAAAATAAAGTTTTGCCGGGGGGGGGAGAGGGGGCAGAAATTCTTGCTACGCCATTGTAAAGTTCGCATGGATTTTGTTAAATAATACACTAAGTAACAGATCATTATAGTATTTTTGTAGTAAATGCTAGTGATGTAACCTATTGCTCAGTTCTGACTTATTAAATATGATTTAGATGAATGACATGAGCACAAGAACTTGAATTTTAATTATTATACTAATATTATTATAATAAATTGCAATCTTCTTAAAGCGCAGAAATGCGGATCAATCTGTAAAATATAAAGCAATCGAAGTAGCCAGATAAAAACGTAGAAGATTTAGTAAAGCTTGTGTCGTCGTTACTGTTTTTAGGTCATACTTTAGTTGTAATTAGGTATTGACTTCACCCAATTTGTTTCGATAAAATCTCAGACTCCACAAAGAAACAGATACTCGCGTGCATATTGATAATATTCTTTCCTCATGCAATGACTTTAAATAAAAATGTTACATTTGATTTGCATCACATTTGGAACAAAATTATTGAAATTATATAGAAATATATCACCAAACATATTATGAGAGCGTATTGTATCTCCAGTTTTGAAACACCTTTGAAACAAGTTACTATTTCTCATGACATTCATAAAAAATGAACAAATCTTGTGGAAAGATTGCCTTCGTGGACTTGCAGATCGAATGTGACATTTAATGCAAATTAATGTGGATATTATTAGTATGCAAAATAATGAAAGTATGATGGTACCATCATGCCAGTTTACACCTATCATATGAAAGTCTGACAGTTCCTAATTGAAATGTACTCTCTAAATTGCTAATAGGCCAAATGGAACTGAACTTTCAAACGATAAGCGCAAGTCGGTATGGTTATATGTTTTATGTACCCAATATATTTATTACAGTTGAGGATAAAAACACGAATTAATGAATGTATTTTTCATTCAAGGAATAATACTGGCGTATCCAGTATTCAAAACTGGCAAGTGCAATTTATTGCTTAAATTTGTTCTTTTCTTTTGTGTATATTTCACAATATATTCTACTAACTTAAAATACGACCAATGTCCTTCGTCTAAGCAGGACAACTAATTACCCCTCCTGTCTAGTAAGCTTGAAGCACACAATCACAGTGGTTTTATTAATTAAGCCATGCTATCATTTTGGTGTAATATAAATGAATAAATAACCACTGTAAACGAGTTTAAGGTATATACGTTAACTTTGAAGGTAAATAGAGGGATGCAAGATAGCGACGAAATTGTATTGTATTATTGGTAAATATGATGTATTGGGTACATAATACGTATACATGTGTTTGGGGATCACTGGATCGGAGATTTTCATCATGGATTTTTTTTTATCGCATACACCCCATCAAGGATAACAACTGGCTACATAATTGAGCGAAAATTTCAAAGTGAATGAACTGAGCAATATCTGATTGCCATCTATTGAAATATACGCCAAATATAATATATCAAACGCAACCGCTTTTAAAAAAAAATAAATAAGTTCAAAAGACACACTGTTTTCAAGTAAAGTTTGTTTTTTAAGATAAAGCAGACATGGGTGAACTGAACAAAACTGTGCGCATTCCACTACAATAGTGTGTTTATGTCTTTTCTTCCCACACAGTAAGAAGCAGAAATACTGTGATACGATTCATCACTTAGTGCATTTTCAAAAGAAGATTCAAAATAACAACAAAAGCTCTCAAGTGTGTTATCAAATCTAACTACGGTTTATTCATGAGAGAAAACCATCTAACATCATCATAGTCAGCTATCATACTATTGTGTTACTAATCTTTCCCACGGAAATTGATTCACATACAGTGAACTTTGTCTCAGAGAGAATTACGAAGATATATCCTTGATGGCGTTTTTGCGGTTTAGTCTGATGTGCTGAAACTAATTTTCTAGAGTAGAAGAAACTGTTGGCGGACAGCCTTGGCGATAGCGGTATTTACAAGCGCTTTCAAACTGGCAATAGCTTGGAGCAAATTGTTGTTTAGAAGTAGAGACTTAATGAAGCTTTTCATTTGATCGTTTACATGAGTGATGTAGATTACATTGTTGTTTGAATTATTTTCAGAATCACATTTTGCTGGTTAATGTACATGATTTAAAGGTAGAGAATAAACTTTTTTTGTTGTTTTTTTTCTTTTTTTTTTTTCTTATGGATCTTGAAATTTTCTCCGTTTGCACATTTTAAAACTCCTACTTTGATCAGCGTTGCCTAATGGACTTAAAAAATGGAATATTATATTAGTAATCGCGTTAAATCTTGCGTTCTCCTCCCTATGAGACATCTAAACATGACTGAAGATTACTGATTTTTTTTATTAGAATTACTGGATATTTATATTAGCGTTCTTGTCGGAAAGTTTACTTGATATGCAACCTGTATTCAAGACCTTGGATCTACTTATTTGATTATGTTTATTAAAATACCTGTCTGGACAACATATTCTATAATGGGCATGTTGACATATAGAAAAAAATTTGTAACATTTGTTTTTAATGACAGACCCATCGTTGTTTTCTTTAATCAGATACTATTCATTCAACCTATTTGGCATAAACAGTATTATCGTTAATTTTTCAACATCATACTTTTTTTTTTTTTGTTTTAAAAGCGCCGTTTAAATTAAATGATCACATTCAATGTAGGAACTTTCAAGCCATCACTTTACTTTCTTCTCCAGCACAAATTCAAATGTAGATGGTTATTTTACCCTTTTCGTCTTCATTGTAAAACTGAACATAATGTGCCATCTCTTTCTAAATTAATTTTACATGAACATGTTTCGAATAAAAATGCATTTACTGGTTTATGTTATTTTGCAAAATCAATACTAATCGATGATAATTATTTTTTAATAATAAACATGTACATCGCGAGCATGGCTCAAAAGCTTTCTTAGCTTTGCACATGATATTTTGTTCTGAGGCTGGACATTTTAAACGACGTTTTATCAAGTTATCCTTAACTTATGGATCTTTTTCGAAAAAAACACAAAGTGAAGAAATATGTATTTTAGCGTCTATCTCATGCACAGGTTAATGGGGTGTATATCTTTCTACACAGGTCGAATGACCTTTTTCAGCTTAAGTAATGAGAATACCCATCTGTGAGGTTTATTATATAAACCTATGACCTTACATCTTTCCTTTATAATTTATCAATAATTCATCAATTAGGATTGCATGACAGGTGCGAGGAAAGAAAAGTGATTTGTTCAGAGAATTATTTATTTCGCATTTTAGCACATTTTCAATGGAGATTTGCCAACCAATCAAAAGTTTTTTGTCTGCCTCTTTTTGACATGCCTACTTATTTCCTTGCGTAAGTAAAGGATTTACAACATAAGTTGTTTTGCCTCCTTGTAGCTGATTAATGTAACTGTCAGAAATAGTATATATATATATATATATATATATATATATATATATATATATATATATATATATATATATATATACTAGGTTTTCTCATTTTCGTCATCTCGAAAAGGATTAGCTAATTTTTAAAACGTTTCCCGTGTTATCAGGGATAGGAACAGCTGGAGAGATCCTTATAATTCACAACGTGTCCCGCTACTGTGATGGAACGTATGAGTGTGTTGCTTACAACGAAGTGGGTCCGGCAGTAACTAGGCAGATGAACGTCCTAGTAGAGTGTAAGTATTTGATTTTAAAAAATGGTGACCAAGTGTAAACTAGACAGTGTCTCTTGTCACGGTACGCATCGATATCGGTCACCATTAAACAAATAATATGTCTTAGATACGTTCATCTTTAACCATTGTCACCGAGAAAAAAGCAAACGTATTTATTATACTGAACACTTTTGCCCCCTTCAGATTAGAGGTCTTCCGATTTTTTTTCAAGCATAAGAAATATTCCTCCACAAAATATAAATTTAGCCATCAACACAAATATGCGAGGTTTATTTTACTTTCAACAGTAAACTGAATTGATTTAAACTAGCATATGTCCCAAATGTACGAAGTGTTCAGCATGGTTTTATATATAATAATACAATTTTTTTTAAATGGCGCGGGAATAAAAGTACACGTACGTTTCGACCTAAATTAGGTCTTCTTCAAGGGACAATAAAGATCATACATACACACACACACGCGCGCGCGCGCGTGCGCGTAGCATAATAAATATCTACATCATGGCAGAGAGAAGCAAAGTTATCCAAACATTTTAAAGAGCTCAAAACTTAAGAAAACGAACAAAATTACAGAAGAATTAGCAACATGTTTCAAATTAGGCTTAGCATCTATGTAAAAGTACACAGATGAAAAGATATTGAATGTGAGTTAAAAGCAAAATAGAGCTTTAGTACTTAGTGTAGCCTGTTTACCTGCATCATTACGGGGAATTTGGGTCACCTGTGGACGCTATCTACAGCCAATATTCTTAGCTTAAAGACTTTATATCCCGGATATAAATTCAAATACGAAGAACAAAGATATAAACGTATCTATATTACAAGAGAAAGTGATGAAATGACGTCCTACTAATATATACATGTGTGTGTTATTCTTTAAATATAACACCTATGCAAATATGGAAATGGGTTAATCCATCTGATTTATGTAAGCAAACGGAGTCGGCAGTGGGGTTGACGCAATAGTTATGTATTAAATCCTGAAGCCGAAACAATTTTGTTTAGAGTGTAACCTTGATAAAATTGAAAGAATTATTATAACTTTATAAAGATAGATACCAGGTTTTTGCAATCTAGGTTCACATTCTTAGAGTATGAATTTGTCTGAGGTGAAATTATGAAACTCGAACACCTGCTAGAGTGCTGTGAGCGATCTAAAAACAGATACATTCATATCTCATATGAGTGAACACCATATGCTTTATATTCATTTGTTCTCCTCTGCTTTGATCAAGTACATCGATTACCTAAGAAGAAAATATATCTGTTTCAGATCCTCCGGAGATTACACTTCCAACACGGCGTATAGGACAATATCCCGGGAGGGAGACCATTTTAGACTGTGAGATCACGGCCTATCCACACGGGGTCATGTACTGGATGAAGGATGGAATGGATCTGGATTTAATGAATGAAGAAAAATATCGGATAGATCTTTATAGTGGAACCGATGACAGCAAAAGGAAAACATTAAGTTTAAGAGTAAAGGATATAACAAAGAACGATTACGGCGAGTACACTTGCTTTGCAAAAAATTTCCTTGGACAGGATCAGGAGTCCATGATCTTATATGGTAAGATGAAATTTTATATTCCTGTTAGTATGTGAGAAAAAACGCTATCAATTGAAATCGAAAGGGGATGTATACATTAAGTTTGAGGATGTATTCCCAGACAGAAAATCGGTGTATATTGACTATTTAGTTGCTTCTTTAAACAATTATCCTTCACACTCATAATTATGTTTTCTGTCCTGATCTAATAGAAACCTTCATTATAGTTTATTGTAAATAAATATGAAAGAGATGATGATCAATACACAATAAAAAAGAAAGGCTAATAAAGAAAACTAACAATAAAGTGATCAGTACCAATATTTAACTAAATACGAACTATTAAAATGATTTCATTTTTGAGGGAAAACATTAAATCGTTTTCCTCGGTCGAAACAAAACCGAATTAAGGTTGATTACCATGTATGTATTGATATCACGTCTGTTCTATCCATAAAGACAGATCATAATGTTAAATGTTCGAACGCGTCATTTAGTTGACAAATCTTTGTATTAACCCATGCGCAGCCATTTTTCCTAGCGACGTCCTGACTTCATAAAATAAAATAAAAGTTAATAACACTAACGACTCTTTCATTTTCGTATTGTCTTATTTCAACGACATGCTCCACAATGTAATTTATGTTCCAATTTTCAGATTATTCTATTCACGATGTGAAGGTTGACACAACGACGTCTACTGTGCGGCGGATATTCACTGTTGTTACAAAAAGCAACGTAAACCCTTCACTTCAAGGGACTGAATGGAAACCAGTGAATCATGTACCTTTCCCAGAAAGCAAAAATATCCAGGGTAAAGACATCTCTGTCATCCAGTCTCCTCCCGAGAAACACAAGTCCCCGGGGGTTCAATGTTCCGGGGTCCACGTTCCTGTTTGTACGTTGACAAAGAAATAGTACATGACATAAAAATGTTAATTGCATTTTAGATATATTTGCTTCATCCCTGCTTCCCTTTTGCGCAAATGAAAACTCACACTGGAGATGTCTTTTCTTTTTATGTTTGTCTTTTGTATTTATTAATATGCCTGAAGGAAGACTTAATAATACATTTCTTAGCATCATGAAAACTCACAGCGTAACATGTATCGAATATATGTTTCTATTCCTGGTACTAATTTTTTTATACATTTTGGCTTAATACGCTTCTCGTGATAAATAGTCAATACAGTTCCATGGCAGACCGTTTTCTTTATTTACGAACAAATTTTAATTTTAATTTAAGAAGTCCTATTTTGGAAAATACATGACACAAGAAATTAAAGAACCAGGTAATTAAGATAAATTTGTGTCTTTAATAATACATATACTTTTTCATGAAATATTTCCACCGCCAAAGAATGGTGTCTTATCTGCTTACTATGGCAACAAAAAGTTTTTGGATACATTGCTATGTAGCTTTTTCACTTTATTATATTGTTCACAATATGTAAGAACAATTTATCCAGTAATGATGTCTTTGTATCGTAAAGTATAACAGCCTGCATTGCCAGTTCAGTTTACTACCTTAGCGACTGTAGTATCAAAGCCTTGTATTTCTCCTACGAGCAAGGTAAAAGAGTATCTTCTCTTCTTGTTACCTTTGCATGCAATCTTTGCTTCACTTATGAGGGATAGTTGGTTTTCAATCGGCCCTATTGGTTTGGAAGCTTGACAAGTTTCCTGTTTACGTGCATGAAACTATTATTTAATTACTCACACTTTGCAACCATCTACCAACTATAGCCACTGTAACAACTCTTTTTCCATTCTTTTTCAATAATGAATCAATGTCTTAGCCTTTTTTCTAGTATACACTAATTATGCACATACATTGAATATATAATGGACATTTCTTCTCATTTAGTATTTCGTATACTTTTATGTACGAATTGCAGTAGTCATCTACTATAATAATGATGAGAGGATTTAAAAGAAAGAGTGACAACATTTGTATTGATATGACATCGAATTATTAGGTGGAATGGTGTTTTATACTCATAAGATCGAATAGTAATTAGGTGTTAAAAGTCGAAGTAGGTGTGTTAGAAATATTCCAAGTACCATTTTGAGATGAAGTGCTTAAAAAGTAAGTTTCTTGTTTAATTAAACACATTTGACCAAAGAAAAAACTTTTTAGGAAAAGGTTTTAACAGTGAACATTGTAGGCATGTTTCAAAGATATCTTTTACAACACATTTTCAGTATCCAAGTAAACATGTGAATAAAACTTATTCATAAAGTATATTAATGATTGTAAGTCAGTACAAAAAGTATCTGACAACAAATTTACCGTAATTATTATATCCACACATTCTGAGAACTGCTGGAACATTTGTTTCTGTAGTGTATCCGTCGGCAATTAGCAACATGCAAAATAACCACAAGAATATGGCTTTTATGTGTAGTAAAACAATGTTTATAAACTCCATTAAGTATTTAAGTAAGTTTATATTTAGGATATCTCCTTGGAGTTTTAAATCTGTGTTTTTCTTTGTTCTTTTTTATTTTGTTTAACACTTTTTTCTTAATTTTAGTCTGTATTGTATCTTTGCAGGCGCAGACAAGCCATACAGAAGTAGTAGTGCCATACCATCTATTCATAGACAAAGGACTCTTATAAGTGTATTGGAATACTGGAGTATTATGTTTTTCACATTGAAAACATTAAGTTAACAATATTTTTTTTTTGTTTTTTTTAAAAGCCTCATCCTCTATGTGGAGCCTATCGTCAGATAGGTTTATGGCATAGTCTAAGTATGTTCAAAACCAGAATTATATCTTTGAGCTGGCTAATAAAACTAACATTAATTGTCTAATGAATGATGCCATGCACGTACCCATAAAAGATACCGATGTTTTCAACCATCGAAAGTTAGATATACTTTGGGTTTCATCTCAGACAAGTACTTTGGATTAACTTATATCTTCAAGTCCCAATTCCCCGTGGGCCAAATATAATTCCGTGTGGATATGTTATCTGGTAAATCGTGGGCCAAAGAGAAATTCCTTGTGGATATGTTATCTGGTAAATCGTTCGGATCTAACGAATCAGGTTAAACTAAAGTAATTGAAAGAAATTTATTTCAAAGAAAACTTTAGACTGATCATTGAAATTATCTAATCTGTGAATGTTTAAAGAATGATTGGAGTATACAAATGGGATCGAGGCCCGTTTGGAATTTGTGTTGATTGTGTTCCTCTTGTGTGAAAATATTCAAAACAAACCATCGGATGTAAATCCAAAAGAACAGAAACGATTGTTTCCATCCAAACCTAGTACTGAAAGCTGGAGAAGGAAATATACTTTCTCATTCGTTTCACATTTTTCTCTTTTATACTTCTTACTGGACGTGATTTCCCTTGATTCAGCAACAACATCATAGCAATACTGTCAAGATATGAAGGAAGAATTATTACCCTGAAGGTAAAACGAATGTGTCTCCTCCTGATATTTCATATAAAAGAAATACCACATCGATGAAACATTACATCATAGATCTATGTATGCATCTTCAAATAACCAAGGAATTAGACAATAGTTATTAAAGATTTTATTCAAATAAGAAAACGAACAACTGTAACCTGAGAAATGAAAGTTGTTTCACGTTAAAATTGGATAGTTTACTGATTTACTCGAGACTGGTAATTTGACAGTATGGGAATATTTCCCGATTTGATTTGATTGTTTTATTCAAATGCAGAATACAATTCTTCTCATTAAATTGTGTATTCTGTTTTCACAATGTGTATTGCATATTGAGATAATATTCGAAAAAATGATGTCATTTGTATTTAAATGTAGGCGTGTAGATGCCTGACTATGTTAAAATGGATTCGTGAAAACAATTCATCTCACATGTAATAAATCAATCCTTTCTCATCGTGTAAAAAAACAAACGTGATACTTCTTGAGGACGCAAATTACACACTTAGATTAATTAGATAGTGCAGTGTCAAAACAAATTGATTAAATTAGAAGTTTGATTCTCGAAACTTTGATTACTATAGCGGCAAGTTTGTTTCATGCATGGGAATGAGCGTTGATTACTATAGCGGCAAGTTTTGTGTCAGGCATCTGAATGAACTTATGTTAGGCACGAGTAAGTACTACGTATGAAATATGATATTTCGTTTGAACAAAAATTAATTTCCATAAATGAAAATAATAAAAATACATTCCGTGTGTTTAATCTTACTGACTGGATTTTCATAATTTGATATTTATATTAAGTTCAGTAGGGTGCCATGTGGCTGATTTAATATATTCTACTTTTAAATCACAAAAATAGAATTGTCTCCTTAGTAAAGTGGAATTCGGGTCATATATTGCAAGACAACCTCAGCTCAACTTCATTTTACGAGAGGATGAAAAATGAAAATGGTTATCTGAATTTTAAAGTTATATTTACAACTAATGTATACGTAAGTAATAATTGTTTTGATGTCTTATTAAAATAATATTCAACATACTTCTTGATACACGCCCAAAAATCATTTGTAGACTAATTTGAGAGATACAGGTTTGTTAAATGCATGCATTGATCATGAACGTGTGGTCGTAATTGAATATGAGTTCGAAAAAGAAGAATGAATGGGCTTATATTTGTGGCGTAAAATTTAATCTTTATCCAATTATTCCACTTAATACACCGTATGTTTATAGGTCCTCTAGGCTTTCAGTTAAAACAGTATTCACTTTTGTTTGTCAGTATTACCTTATTTGTGGCTATATATGTCAAATATAATACAATATGATGCATGTATACGTATATATGTATGCATTTTATTCTTTTTCTAATACACGCTTGTTAGACACATAAAATCAAATAATTTATAGTATGTCTGTGCTTAAATGAATAAAGCCCTTCACATTGACATACATATCAATTAAACCATGAAATATATCTTATTTCTTAGCCTATCCATATCTTTATCAAGATCTATATATGTATGTCTGTTTATTGATGGACCTTTTTATCCGGATATTGATCAACCGATCTGACATGCTTTTCTTATTTTCTTATCACATTCATTAATTAATACCCCCCCCCCCCCCCCGCCCTTAAGAATATGTTAAACCTTCACTTAAGGATTGTCAGTCAGTTTGTCCTCAACTGCCTGAGTATGTATACTATATTATTGATTCAGAGCATGTATATTTTCCTATCTAATAATTTATTCTTGAATATTTTTAGTGTCAATAATTAAAAATACAACACCTGTGTTTTATTTGCCATGTTTCGTAAGACAAGCCACTTGAACTTTCAAAAACTTCCTTGTTTTTCAAGATGCCTGCTAGTAAGCTTATGTTAAAGAGGACGGTGTATTTGGTGGATAGACTAAAATTACCTATATTCTTTAGGTCAATAAATGTGCCACTAATTAATGCATTTACAGTCGTTTGCATCTTCATGGCTTTAAACTTGAAATCAGTGTTCACTGAATTGGAGCTTTTGATTTCTCTTGGAAAAAGAGGAATGGCCGATACGAGACCGCGATCTATTTGTGGACTGCACAACTACCTCGCCTACATATGTTTGATTCTTATCATGTTATAAATAAATTTTGCCCAGAAAAAGTTTTCTGCATAAAAAAGAGGTGACAGTTGAAAGTGCACAAGTCAACCAAAATGAACCTTACATTGAACTTTGATTTGTATATCTTGACAATGCATCGAAGTAGGAAAGGGTAGCTTCTCTTAAATTTAATGGTGATGTTCATGTTGATTTATGTTTCAAACTACGTAAACGTGTAATCTCTACTTCTAGCTCACATCTCATGTACTTTTTTTTTTTTTTTTTTTTTTTTTTTTTTGAGAACACACAATTGCTGTGTACCAATGATTTACTGGTGTCATTCCCTCATTAGCCCAAATATTACTCTTATCCGGAATAAGATGAACGTAGACAAGACCCTGCAGAAATGTTTTTAAAAAATGCAAAGTTACGGGTCATTCCAAAAATATATTGGAGTGCATATGAAAAAATATTAATATTTTCGTGATGTATTTTGTCGAGTATATTGTACGGTAAATATCTCGAAGTGGTTTATTTGTGCTTTTTAATTTATCGGGTAGATTCTTAAACATTTGCACGTAAAACAGAGGGAGGGAGTATTCTTATGAAAAATAAAATAATCTAAATTGCTGGGGTCCTGTTTTAGGTTGAAACATTAATATTCAACATTACAGTTTAGATTAATTAAAAATCATTATTTCAAAAATAAAAATGTCATGTATATTTAAACGATTTTGCAGGTAATTGTTTTTATTTTTCATTACCCATAACTTATATTCGACAAAAGCATTCTCTGTAAATTGATTCAAGTAATAGTTCATTCTTACAATTAAAGGAAAATATTTGGATAGTGCCCAGTTAATGATAAATATTCATCTTCATTTGCGTGTCTTAATTAAAAATTATATATGAAGTTCAAGAAATTGTGTATAAAAGACGTAATCAAAGCTATGATTTAAAAAGATAAAAATAAAAAATTAATAATCATTCTTTAATAAATAATATATTGACCTAATATTGCTTTAACTCTTTTCAGATATCATCCTTAGTATATCAATCGTTCCGCCTAGTTACCGACGTTTTCAGCTTCTGTGTACTTTCATGATGTTCATTTAAAGAATGGAAAGAAGCCTCAAGCTGTAAACGCTATACTAAATATGATTCGTTTATATGTCTAAAATGGGAACTTTTTTCTTTTACACATTCCTTAAAAGGCTTTGCGTGTAAGGAAATGCAATATATTTTATAATAGTAAAGTGTTTGATATTAGGTCAGACTTTTATCTCGGTATCATGTTTCATTTAGTGACCTTTCGTTCCTCACAATCATCACAGTTCCCGACAGTTCTTGCATATCCATCTACATGTGCGGCAGTCAAAACGACTGCTATCTCGATCTTTTTACTTTCGAATAATATCAAATTTTCCTCCTCAGAAACGAACACCTAGCACTGTTGTTATCCCTCTAGAATTTACAGCTAAAAGCAATTTTCATCAGTTTTATACATGTATCCTAAGTTAATCTGAGAATTAACAGTCAACACCGGAATTCGAGTAACCATTTTCTTCAATGACAGTGAATTAATAGCTAAGTTAAAGCATTATTTCTGTCCATGTTTCAATTTCTTTGTAAAGTAATGAAGATTCGCAAGCCAAACGTCTTCGAAAAGACCTTGCGAAGTGATTTATATACGAAGTTTCTTTCAGAACAAATTTCGACACAAATTTGGAGTTACAATAGACTTGAAAAACAAACATAATTTATCATGAATTATTGGATATGTTCCGAGCTTTAAATTCCATGCAAGCCTGGAGAATGATGGGACTGAACCTGATTTAGTTAACACTTGTACATAATTACTTTTATGTTTGATCATGTAATGAGCCGGGACTAACAATTGACTAAAAATGTAATACACAATTCCTTCAGAGAGCCTTGCTTGAAAGTAGTGGGATAAATGCGAGCAACTGGTGTAGTGCGTCAAGGTAATTTATTCAAAATGTCTGTTAAGTTATAGGGTTATTCAAATGACTAATTCTAAGAATAGGGTTATTCAAATGACTAATTCTAAGAAAGGTCTCTAAAGCAAAAAAGCATTGAATGATAAATGTACAGACAAATAATAATGCACATGATGGCAAGTGATATGAGAAGCTTTTTATTCCCACTACGCAGGTGACGGCTAATTAGGGCACTAGATGGCATGACCATCCATTATGAACACAGCATTTCATTACCTAAGGTTGACTGATGGAAATTAATGTACAACTTTTAAGTATATACAATCGGAAGATATACTGCTGTAATAAATGCCCTAAAATATATTGTCACATATGGCGGGTGGAAGAGCATGCCATTTTTTTAAATAAACTACATTCTAATTACGAGATGAAGAACTTAACGTTCAAAATATTTGCATGTATAGAAAATATCGAAAGAAATTATTTTATAGTAAAGTGGATAAATCATTATTCTGGCATCCTCCATTATATATCGTTTAGCCGAAGAAATGTTGTACACAATACTCTATGAATATTATTAAGAGAACCCTGAAACTCTGAAATAGTGAGGCAGATCAGATATAATCTGACATCCAGCGGCAAATATCATCTAACCAAAGAAACCAAAAAAACCAAAGAAGGTACCATGCGTGAGTATCTACTGAAACCTAAAAAAATATAGACACACTTTTCTCCAGATACTATTGAAAATAAGCTGAAACTATGGATACATCGAGTAAATCAGACATCCTCTGACATCCATCTTCAAATATAAAATAACTTAAGAATTATTGTCGGCACTTCGCTCGAGATACTATTGAAAATAAGCTGAAACTATGGATACATCGAGTAAATCAGACATCCTCTGACATCCATCTTCAAATATAAAATAACTTAAGAATTATTGTCGGCACTTCGCTCGAGATACTATTGAAAATAAGCTGAAACTATGGATACATCGAATAAATCAGACATCATCTGACATCCATCTTCAAATATAAAATAACTTAAGAATTATTGTGGGCACTTCGCTCGAGACACTATTGAAAATAAGCTGAAACTATGGATACATCGAGTAAATCAGACATCCTCTGACATCCATCTTCAAATATAATATAACTTAAGAATTATTGTGGGCACTTCGCTCGAGACACTATTGAAAATAAGCTGAAACTATGGATACATCGAGTAAATCAGACATCCTCTGACATCCATCTTCAAATATATTAAAACTTAAGAATTGCAGGCGGTATTTCGCTCGAGACACTATTGAAAATAAGCTGAAACTATGGATACATCGAGTAAATCAGACATCATCTGACATCCATCTTCAAATATATTAAAACTTAAGAATTGCAGGCGGTATTTCGCTCGAGACACTATTGAAAATAAGCTGATACTATGGATACATCGAGTAAATCAGACATCATCTGACATCCACCGTCAAATATAATATAACCTAAGAAATATAGCATGCACTTTTCTTGAGATGCTAGAAAATAAAGTGATGATTTGTATATTACGGGTAGACCCAATACAAAGTGGCATCCACCTTTAATGTTCATTTAGTCTGGCAAAGATATCACGTAGTATCTCAATCCTGTTAATAATGCAAGATAACGTGGAAAACCTTTTTCTTTTGAAATGATCCGTTGACGCATACATACTTTGACCAGCTTAAACTGAAATACAGAGACCGGCCATAAAATAAGGAATATGTATGTACGAAGAACAGACAAGACGATGAAAGAAAGCAAACTACAAACACTGATCTCATTACATGAATAAGCATTCAAAATGAAGAATCTTAAATTCAAAGTCTAAATAGATGCAAAGCAGAGGAGAAATTGCGTGAAAAAGAGTGTGCAATTTTCGAAAGGAATCATTGTGTACCTTTCTTTTTAAATATTTTGGAAAATAATTTTAAATTCTTAACTATTTTGGTGAGTCAGTTCTTAATGTGACATCCACCATCAAATATCATTTTGCTTAGGGAAGAAAGCACTGACAATCCTAAAGATACTATTGAAAATAAACAGAAACTGTAAATAATTTAGGTACATCAGACATTAGTCTGGCATCTATCGTCTAATATCATTTAGTCTGGGAAAGATAACAAACACTATCTGAATTTTAACTGAAATGCAAGCACAACGTGAAGTCTTTCATTCTTGTAATGAATTGGTGATGCAGACTGAAATGCAAGCACAATGTGAAGTCTTCCATTCAGGTAATGATCTGATAATGCAGACTGAAATGCAAGCACAATGTGAAGTCTTCCATTCAGGTAATGATCTGATAAGGCAGACTGAAATGCAAGCACAATGTGAAGTCTTCCATTCTTGTAATGATCTGGTGATGCAGACTGAAATGCAAGCACAATGTGAAGTCTTCCATTCTTGTAATGATCTGGTGATGCAGACAGAAGCATAACCATCACTGCAATTAAAATGATACAGATGTCAACTAGAAAATTAGGACTTGGAATATATATATATATATAAAGAGCGGGCTTAATGTATCTTATGATCATACAATGTGCTGCAAACATAGCACTATACCTGTGGTAATCAAAATGAAGAAAGCTAATATGACCGAATGTAACTCATAATAGATCTATACAATTGGTATTGTTAATTACTGAGTATGAATTCCAATGTATGGTGCGACTCGCATACTTAAAAATTGGAACGGCGCGAGATATTAACCGAAAACAGAATGAAACAAATATAAACAAACTCAGAACTCGTAATAAAAACAAAACCCATGCAGACTCATAATTAAAGGTAATTTATATATATATATATATATATATATATATATATATATATATATATATATACAAACCACGTGGTCGCTTATTCCTCTAGATTCATAGACTAGTTTGGGTAAAGAGTAGTGAAGATTTTTATAGACAGATTGGGTAAAGAGTATGGACAGATTGGGTAAAGAGTAATGAAGTTTGTCATGGACAGATTAGGTAAAGAGTAATGAAGTTTGTCATGGACATATTGGGTAAAGAGTAATGAAGATTGCATTGGACAGATTGGGTAAAGAGTAATGAAGTTTGTCATGGACAGATTGGGTAATGAGTAATGAAGTTTGTCATGAACAGATTGGGTAAAGAGTAACGAAGTTTGCCATGGACCGATTGGGTAAAGAGTGATGAAGATTGTCATGGACAGATTGGGTAAAGAGTAATGAAGTTTGTCATGGACAGATTGGGTAAAGAGTGATGAAGATTGCCATGGACAGATTGGGTAAAGAGTGATGAAGATTGTCATGGACATATTGGATAAAGAGTTGTGAAGATTGTCAGATTGTTTCACGGGTTAGGAAATGTAATATATAACCCCAACCTTACCTATTTTAGGCAAGTTAATGGAAAACAGGTTAAATTGTTAAAAGTAAAAATGCACATGATGCGATTCCTTTCCGGCTCTGAATGCAGTTTGTAATAAAAGGTTTGTTAAAATGCCGTTACATGAACAAGAAGTAGTGAGTTGTTACTTTTGTTGTTATCCTTATGTTTGTTAACACATCAAGTATAAAACCCGATGCAAAGTCGTCAAGAATTTCGATGCTGTGGATTTAATCCTCTCAAAGGAGTGTTGACTTAAGTGTGATGACGTGGATGTGAATTAAATGAATAGGACCGTTTTTGTGTGTGTGTGTTTACAGTGAAAAGTCTTGTGTTCCGCGGACGGAGCATTGTAGTTTAACTGGCATAGAGTTTTATTGTTTTTTCCTGAATCACAACATCGATCAAAACCTTATTGGAATTCCGGTTGGATTAGAAATCTCTGCTACTTTAGGACGAAATTGAATTATATACCCAAAGCCGGGACGTTATGTCACAATTCTTACCTGAAATAGTTTCTCTTGACTTTTTGTACAGACAGCTAGAAGTGGAAAGCTTAAAAAAAACATCTTTAATTATACAGAATCATGCTCCTCTGTTCTTGTCATTGTTAGTAGTAGTAGTAGTAATATAGATTTTTAAGTGAGCATGTCGGAATATTGGTTAGAGTGTTTTGGACTGTAGAAGTAAATAAAATATGGAAACCTGCAGACAAATGTGAGACAAAAAGATCGGTTTTGTCATGAGTGGTGGTTTACCAAATGACGACAGAAGCATGATCCGAGTTGTATTTTGTGACAATGTAAGAATGTACGTAAGATGAATAAAGTAGGTTGATTGTGACAATATAAGTGTGTACGTAAGATGTATAAAGTAGGTTGATTGTGACAATATAAGTGTGTACCTAAGATGTATAAAGTAGGTTGATTGTGACAATATAAGTGTGTACGTAAGATGTATAAAGTAGGTTGATTGTGACAATATAAGTGTGTACGTAAGATGTATAAAGTAGGTTGATTGTGACAATGTAAGTGTGTACGTAAGATGTATCAAGTAGGTTGATTGTGACAATGTAAGTGTGTACGTAAGATGTATAAAGTAGGTTGATTATGACAATATAAGTGTGTACGTAAGATGTATAAAGTAGGTTGATTGTGTCAATGTAAGTGTGTACGTAAGATGTATAAAGTAGGTTGATTGTGACAATATAAGTGTGTACGTAAGATGTATAAAGTAGCTTGATTGTGACAATATAAGTGTGTACGTAAGATGTATAAAGTAGGTTGATTGTGACAATGTAAGTGTATTCGTAAGATGTATAAAGTAGGTTGATTGTGACAATGTAAGTGTGTACGTAAGATGTATAAAGTAATTTGATTGTGACAATATAAGTGTCTACGTAAGATGTATAAAGTAGGTTGATTGTGACAATGTAAGTGTGTCCGTAAGATGTATAAATTAGCTTGATTGTGACAATATAAGTGTGTACGTAAGATGTATAAAGTAGGTTGATTGTGTAATATAAGTGTGTACGTAAGATGTATAAAGTAGGTTGATTGTGACAATATAAGTGTGTACGTAAGATTATAAAGTAGGTTGATTGTGACAATGTAAGTGTGTACGTAAGATGTATAAAGTAGGTTGATTGTGACAATGTAAGTATGTACGTAAGATGTATAAAGTAGGTTGATTGTGACAATATAAGTGTGTACGTAAGATGTATAAAGTAGGTTGATTGTGACAATGTAAGTGTGTACGTAAGATGTATAAAGTAGGTTCAACAAGACAATACAGCTCTTAGCTGCGTTAATATTACCACGGGGAGATCTATCCGTCTTGCGTATGATAAGAGTATTTGAAACAAAATAAGTTAACACCTCATTTTACGCTTTTTTTGCCTTCATATAGCGCTCACTTTAGTATATCCCACTACTGGTTAGTATTGTCCTTGGAGAAATTGGAAGCATGAACAGTTTGTTGCCCAAGATCCGTGCCACTGATGATAAGGTCATTACGTTCATAAGTTGCATCCAAGCTTTCCTATTTCCTCAATCCAGTGTTAATATCCTTAAAAAAGTTAATATTTATCAATGTTTATGGCAATATCCGATGCAGGTGTCGCTGTAGCATGGGTAATATCATGTAACTAAAACCTCACGATTAACTCAAGCATCATGCGAGGAGCATTATGCTATAAGTCTAAAGGGATCCCCTGCTTGTTTTCCATTTAGATATGGTCAGTTGCAAAGGAAAGTAAATAGGGCTCAAATAAAGTGGTCTTAACAACGGAGAAGAAAGCTGGGAGAATTCAATTCTCTAAAGTATTATTAATAACCGCCAAAATATACGTTACCATTAGGGAGAGGTGTGCAAAATGTAGCTATTGGAAACGTGAAGCTTGTGTAAAGTAGCTACCAATGTGCACTCCTCTATTTATGATCTTCGTACATTTATATTTCTTTTTACATTAAAACAATATGTAGATTCACAGACTACATGCGTTTTTATTTCTTTTACATTAAAACAATATGTAGATTCACAGATTACCCATATACAATTAAGGCAAAAATGAAGGATCTTACATGTATGCTCATTTCAAACGAAACTTATGAAACGTGTCCAATAATTGTTATCTTTTGCAAGCCTTGGCGAGTTTCATAAATTTCATTTGAAATGAGCACTGATGTAAGATTCTATTTATCGAATGACAAAAAATACTTTTTTTAACCAAACGCAGACAAGTGTATGAAATGACTTTGAAATACATGCGGATGCCTCTGTAGTTGCGCCTTTTCTTTGCATGACGTTTTGACGTCATTTGTGACGTCATGAGGTGTTATTACATATATACAAATTATGGTATGGGTATGTTAACGTAAATAACACAGTAGTCGTGTCATAAAAATGATCTCTAAAGGGTAATGATTTATTATTGAATTTATGAAACGTGTTGAATAATTTACAGTTTTTGCGAGCCTTTTTGAATTTTATTATACATATACATACACCAGCAGTTAACAGGTGCATAGGGCAAATGCATGAAAATCCACAACACCAGCAGCCTACAGGTGGGTAGGGCAGATGTATGAATATCCACAATGGAACTTATTTATACATGTACGTACACCAGCAGTTGACAAGTGGATAGGGCAGATGTATGAATATCTACAATGGAATTATGTTGTACATGTACATACACCAGCAGTTAACAGGTGCATAGGGCAAATGCATGAAAATCCACAACACCAGTAGTTGACAGGTGGATAGGGCAGATGTATAAATATCTACAATTGAATTCTCTTATACATGTACATACACCACCATTTGACAGGTGGAAAGGACATATTTATGAATATCTACAATGGAATTATGTTATACATGTACATACATCAGCAGTTGACAGGTGGGTAGGGCAGACATATGAATATCTACAATGGAATTATGTTATACATGTACATACATCAGCAGTTGACAGGTGGGTAGGGCAGATATATGAATATCTACAATGGAATTATGTTATACATGTACATACATCAGCAGTTGACAGGTGGGTAGGGCAGATATATGAATATCTACAATGGAATTATGTTATATATGTACATACATCAGCAGTTGACAGGTGGGTAGGGCAGATATATGAATATATACAATGGAATTATGTTATACATGTACATACATCAGCAGTTGACCGGTGGGTAGGGCAGATATATGAATATCTACAATGGAATTCTGTTTTACATGTGCATACATCAGCAGTTGACAGTTGGGTAGGGCAGATGTATGAATATCTACAATGGAATTCTGTTTTACATGTACATACATCAGCAGTTGACAGGTGGGTAGGGCGGATGTATGAATATCTACAATGGAATTCTGTTATACATGTACATACACCAGCAGTTGACAGGCCAGAAGGACATGTGTGTGAAAGTCCACGGCAGAAGCGACATATATTTGTTTTTAAAGAGTCAAGTTCACCTGATACAAAAGACCACGTGTCATAATTCCATTGGAAACCGATCTTCAACATCATATTTTGTGTAAGAATAAGTCAATATAATAAAATATGTGTAGTGCCAATAGTTCAAAGTCAAGCACGAAAGTGACACGAAAATGATGGCTAATGCACTGTGTGTGACTGTTATAGGAAAAGCTAAATAATTAACCCGTTACATGACGCTGACGACATCCATCCTAGATATGCTAAAAAGATAATCTAACTGTTTTTGGTAATCAAAATGCGATATAGTAAATAGTTTCAACTTCTTTCAAGCACAACATGCCAGCATTGGTTCTTGGGATCTGAGGCTGTTCTAGAAACAGAATCGTGTAGACATTTAGGTATTAATGCATCTGAGTACAATACAATTGATACCAGGAATAAAGAGTCTCAAGATAAACTTGTAAGTTCTCTATCGGCTTTATTGATATTAGAGTTAATGAGTACGTTTTTGATCCAGTCACAGCGAACATCTTGTATGAAACTATTGCATTACCCTACGCATAGTATGGTTGTGAAATCTCGTGTAGCCCCAGCCCTCAGAACAAGCTTATTGTAGACAGAGGTCCTCGTTTTTGCATTAAGCACATGCAAGGATTTTATTTATATCTTCACGAACTGTCATTGCACTGAGTTTTTGGGGTGTTTTACCCATTGAAACCTACATAGATATGAATATATTGTTTTTCCTAGAGCAACTTTGTACATTGGCTGCAGCCTATTTTGCAAAACAAGTACTTTTACTCCGCCTTTTCCACTATCAAAGCCCAAGAGTCAAAATAAAACAAACTGGTTTTATTCCTGACATTTATAGACTACTGGGAAAATTTAATCTAACTGGGTTATTGAATCGTTCATACTTCAAGGTCGATTCCGGGTCAAAAAACCTGATTGGAAAAGTTTTGTTAAATACAAAGTCCGTACATCATATTAAAAATACTTTGAAATGTAAACTAACTGAAGATGCATCGCTTAATAGATTTCAGACGCTATTGCTTGATGGCAGTGTGATTCCGTCTGTTATTTCGGAAGTGGCTGGAGAATTTCCAGCCTCTTTTGAATCATGTCGAGTTGTTGCCAATATCGTGTCTTAACTGGTGTCATCTGCGGATGAGGCTGTTTGCACTCGCTGTCAAACGTTTTGTATTTCTGTCGTTGATCATTTCATAGGTGGATGTAGTTTTCTTACACCAAACTGTGGTAGGTTTTGGTTCCACAGTATTGATAAATTCGGTGTGCATGTTTACATGTACATGCATTTAGATTCATGGTCCGATATTGAGTTTGTCAATTACTCTTTTGGGAATGATGTCCCGATTGATTATTAGTAATGATCAAATTATGTATTTTTGATCATCTGTGTATCACAACTGTTGCTTCCATGTGAAAACGGTATACAAGAAACGTTTGACTGTGCACCATGCTGATATGTAATGTGGTCTGATACTCCTGTTATTTATTTAAAATTTATGCTCTGAGGGAATTGATGTCAGCTTGTGTACTTTTATCCTCTACCTCATTTTACATGTCAAATGAATAGAATAATGAAGTAACTATTCATATTTACCTAACGATATACATGTTCTCGCTTATTTCCATGCTGGATATGCAGCGTTCACTCTACTTTTTAACAATGGTATTTTGTGATTAACATTTTATATTTTCTTTTCTAAAATTACTGCTAATTTTTCAGCTGTTCATTCTTTATGCATTTGTATGACTGATTGTACTCCCCGTAATACGGAGGAAATAAAGATGTCAATCAATCAATCAATCAATCAATCAATCAATCAATCAATCAAATAGCCAGGGAACATGAAGCTCCGAACGAATACCCTAATATTTTCCTGAATTCTTTGCAGGCAGCTTTGAAGGAATTTAGTGTATCACTTTTGGTGATAGTAAAATAGTAACCGTTTTTATGTTGTCTGCAATCTGTAATTGGTTAGCAAGTGAAATTAAATCAATTCCGACTTGATATGTAGAAAAAAGTTCAGTTAATTTTATCTGATCGATGGAAAACAAGGTGTTCTCTAAGATGAGGCACGTCTTATCCTGAAAAACAAAAATGTGAGGTTCTATAATGTATATAATTCAAAGAAGGATCCAACCGATCCGAAAATATCAGGCTGTAACTGTCCATTTGTTAACGTAAAAGAACCGTTCGCCAAGAGACAGTTATTAAACAAAAATATTAAGCGTGATTGCCGTATCTGCGCACTCAAAATCATTTTAAAAAATCGAAGGGAGTCATTGCATGACACATACATTTGCTTACTGATGCGCAGTAAGCATAGAGTTACCTAAAAGAGGTGACATTACCTGAAATAAATACGTAAGTAGTATAAAGGCACCCAAGCAGAGAGACATGCACACAGATAGATAGATAGATAGATAGATAGATAGATAGATAGATAGATAGATAGATAGATAGATAGGTAGATAGATAGATAGACAGACAGACAGACAGATAGATAGATAGATAGATAGATAGATAGATAGATAGATAGATAGATAGATAGATAGATAGATAGATAGATAGATAGATAGATAGATAGATAGATAGATAGATGGATGGATAGATAGATAGATAGATAATATGTTACAATTTCTCGAAGATTTGTGGTTAAGTGTATCAATGACATTCTGATATTTAACGTAAACCAATTATTGGTAATTGAAGGTTCTTAGAACTAGACTCTTGCCAAACATTTATAATTTCCATGAATATAGTGAACGTTATCATTCATGAGGGATTTTTATTTTGAATTTTTTGTTGATCTATCATGTTAAATGTCAAGTTCAGCGTATATACAACATATAGTATATGAGTTCCTTGAGCTGTAAATATTTTATTTGTCCATGATATGGTTTCATTCATTGAACGATAAAGACGATGAAACATATTTTGTACACAGTACTTTACACACGGTGCAATCGGGTGATCGCGTTTAATTCCGGCACGACGAATGTATGTGACGTCGTTGGTGCCAAAAAGGCAGTCTTTTACTGCGATCTGTTATTGCTATAGTGGGGGTCAGCATCTTCCTGTTTGTAGCAATTAATTGTTCCAATCGACAAATTAGAGGTATGAACACAGATTTATGCAGTTAAAGAGAAATGAGATGTATAACCTGCAACGTTGTGATCAAATTTATACTTGATTAAATTTTGAAAATGATATTGTATGCTTTCGCTTATATAGTTTCAGTAAAGTGACCATAAATTATACCAGAATAGTAATCTTTGTATCGTGTATAATAATTGTTATATTAATCACTTTAACATAAATGATTGAATTGATTTCTAAAGCCGTTTTGTGGCCTTCTAAATGTTCCTTACTACCTCATCAAAAAGACATCTTTCTTCGTTAGAAATCTTTAGTTGTGAAAAGCGATTCTCATTTAGTGAAAGATGAAGAAACACAAAATTAGACAAACTTCCATGTGGTTTTCCCAGTGGCAAGTAAGATATGGTTGTTTAGGAAAAGCATTATTTAGTGGAGAAAGAGAGAGAGAGAGAGAGGTATTAACTAAATTATTACTAAATGTGTTAAGGTTTTACTGACAATTTATATCTTTCTGAATTATTTTAACACAGCTTGCCATTTAATTATATCTGCGATTTCAGCAGTCATCCTTTAAATTAATATGATTTTAGGAAAAGAATATCCAAACAATCAAACAAACAAACAGACGTTGGAGCAGAGTGCGAGAGTAAGAATAAGAATAAATGGATGAAGGAACGAACGAACGAACGAATAAATGCATGAATACATGAATGTACAAGACAAAAGATAATTAGGAGAATTACGAAGTATATGACGCACATGACATATTGGCATGGATAACGGTAATTCTCATCGGCATGGATAATGGTAATTCTCATCGGCATGGATAACGGTAATTCTCAATGCGCTCCCATGTTAATACAGTATTAGGAGTGCACGTTATTGACAGTGCCCTTTGAATTTACTGTTTGTGTGGTAATAAGTATATCTCACTAAGTAGAGAATGGTGATTGTTGTCTATAGAATCGTTACTAATGAACGCAAAACTTATATTTAGTATTCTCTTACTGGAGTTTATCGGTTCATTTAACTGCCAACCTTATGAAATACGCAGGAGAATTTTCAGATCTGTTAAGATGCAGTTCAGTTCGCTACCAAAGTTCAGTTATGAATTTTATTTACGACTATGGGGAAGGACCGAGTTACGTATGACACATTATTTGATGACGTAAATTCATAAGAGTCACGACTAAGCTTGAAAGTTGGTGTCATACATGCCTTTTCGGTGGCTGATAGTCCAATTCCTGGGTTTCATAATTTCTATTTAGGGATGAATTTGTGCTTCCTTATGAAGCATACACATCACGGATATAATTAGCTCCGCCTGCATCGAGTGTTTATTTGGAGTTGTGTTTTCGAAGAAAACGGTCAGGCTTTGAATGCCAATTCCGTTCCATGCACTTACAAATGCTCTGGTATCGGTTTTGACCACACTTGATGACGTCAGTTTTCGTCATGAAAATTGTATCTGTGTCCCTTGCCGCTACTGTAAACCGTAGGTATGACAATAAACAGTACATCGGTCATATAAAGAGAACATAAGTTGCATGTGCACACGCTGACAGAACATTAATTAACAATAGGGCTAGTCCATTACTACCTGTTTCGATCATCTGTGTGGTTTCAGACGTCTAATTGGCGGACAGAATAAAAAGATCAGAGCAGATTTATAACTCTGTTATATTGAATTTAGTCAATTACTTTAGAAGCGTAAAGATTGCTAAATGCCCTAGATTCAAACTTCGATACCATGGTTAAAAAATTTTTTGTCAATTATAAAATTATAGAGGATTATTTGTCACCCGTAACTTGTGTTATCATATTTGGCCAAACAGTGTGTCGATGTTGTAACATCAACCTTTTTAGTAATACGAGCCGTACTCCGGCGTATTAAGACATTGGAGGAAAATGGTTCTTACGTTATGGTTTACGTGAAGAGAAAAAAAACAAAAACATTTGAAACTTTTAAGGGAGAAATTGGATGTGCCCATCACAGAAAAGGTTGTGAGGATATGATGTAAAATTACAATGCAAATTTGAGCTCCATTTTCTTAAGCATATTCATAATATTTAAAAATCACATCTTCCTCCTTATCCTCCTGCACATTATCATCCTCGTCATCATCAACAACAGCTCAAAAAAAGTATCAACCCACCCTAACCCCAATCCACCTCCCCCTACCCAAAAAAAAAAATACAAGGAAAACAATAATCGCGAGAAAAAATGATCACCTCTCCCTTTCCAAGAATTATTTTCCTTATCTTCGGTGTTGCTGTCATCGTCGTCACTAGCAGTTGATAAAAAATTTAGATTTATATTAGAAATCTTGTCAGACGTAGATATGCTTTAAGGCCTGTGAGACTTAAATACCACGTGCAAATGAGATATTTTGAAATTGAAATCAGAGTGAAACGTATTTTAAGAAAAGAGACATATCGATCAGGTCTACAATATACACCTAACAAATGAAATATACCCATAAATATAACGAAAGAAACGTAGAATTCTAGAAATAAGACAAGGAGGACGATATTCTAGGCAATGTCTATATTTCGACACATTGCATATACGTGCAGTATTTGAATGTTTCGCAAAATCGAGAGCAAAAACACAATGACAGGAGAAATTGAAGCACCTTTCATTTGAGTATATATATATATATTTCACCAACGGTTTCTTGAACGTTTGATGGTTGGTCCGATTTAGGTGGCCGAGAAATAGTCCGACTTTAGTTGTATTTGCAGTCTTTCCATTAAAATTACTGACGTACCAAATAAACAGATACTTCATTATTGGCTATGACGTACCAAATAAACAGATACTTCATTATTGGCTATGACGTACCAAATAAACAGATACTTCATTATTGGCTGTGACGTACCAAAAAAACAGATACTTCATTTTTGGCTATGACGTACCAAATAAACAGATACTTCATTTTTGGCTATGACGTACCAAATAAACAGATACTTCATTTTTGGCTATGACGTACCAAATAAACCGATACTTTATTTTTGGGCTATGACGTACCAAATAAACAAATACTTCATTTTTGGCTAAAAATTGGAGTCGTGTCATTCTTGCAGCTGATTAGCTATTTTGGGTTCAAAATTTTAACATGGGGTACAATCATCAGCAAACAAGTTTCATTTATTGTCAAAGCTTTCAAGAACGTTTGATTTCATTGTTAAACATGTTTTTCAGGGATCTTGATCATAAGCAACAATTAGAGATGTTGCAAAATAAATAGTTGCAGGAAAAAATCGTGTCGATGTTCCGATGCTTTTTTTTGCACTTTTGATGGTAATTCTTCTGAAGCTTTACCTTAAAAGTCTTATAGAAAATCTGATTCTATTCCGAATTAATGTCATGGTTTTTTTTTGGGGGGGGGGGGGTATTTGGAGTGTACACTTTTTTACTGCTTTGTTGATAGTGTCCTTTGAATTTACTGTTTGCGTGGTGATAGGTTTCTTTCACTAAGTAGAGCAGTGGTTCACAACCTTTTTGTTTTCTTCTTTTTTTTTTTGCTGCGACCCTAAATTGGCCACCAACAGGACCTCCCGACCCTCAGACTTATGACATGATTTAAATATGTATAAATAATTTTCTTCTGATGACCCTTCGCGCCCCGATTGAGGACTCCGTACGACCCGCGACCCTAATTTGGGTCGCAACCTGTGGTTGGTAACCGCTCAAGTAGAGATTGTTGATCGTTGTCGTTAGAATCGTCGTTGATGAACACAAATCTTACACTCTCTTAATGGAGTTTATCGGTTTATTTAAAGGTCAATTCAGTGTATATACGTGTATGTACAGCCTAGATTATATGGGCTCCTTGAGCTGTAAATATTTTATTTGTTCCAGATATGGTGTCATTTATCGAACGAATGAGCCGATAAAAAGTGTGTGTGTGTGTGGGGGGGGGGGGGGGGGTTACACTGTTCTTTACACTCGGCACAATTTGGAGTTTTACGTTTAATTCCGGCACGTTAAACGTGCGTAACGGCATTGGGACCAAATCTTGTACTGCGATCTCTTATTGATATAACGGGGGTCAGCATCTTCCTGTTTGTAGCAATTAATTGTTCCAATCGACAAATAAGAGGTATACCCAAAGATGTATGCAGTTAAAGAGAAATGAGATGTTTAACCTGCAACATTGTGATCAAAATTATTCTTGATTAAATTTTGAAAATGATATTGTATGCTTTCGCTTATATAGTTTCAGTAAACTGAGATATGTAATCTTCAGTAAAGTGACCATAAATTATACCAGAATATTACTCTTTATATACAGCATAATAATTGTTATTTAAATCACTTTAAAAATATGAATGTATGAGTTTGTCAAGCCATGTTGTGGCCTTATACAAATTATTAACTAACCCATCAAATTGTACCATTCTTTGCTATAAATCTTTAGTTTACAAAGCGATTCTCATTTAGTAAAAGATACAAAATTGAGACAGGCTTCTGTTATTTTTTCAATGGCAAATAAAACATAGTTGGTGAGGAAAAACGTTGTTTATTTTGGAGACAGATGGAGAGAGAGACCATCAGTTTAAATTATATGCATGACGGTTTTACTGAAAATGTATTTTTTCTTAATTATTTTAACTTAGATTGCCATTAATTAACTAATAAATTATACCTGCGATTTAAACAGTCATCTGGAAAATCAATATGATTTTAAGAAGAATCTACAAACAAATGAACGAACGAACAGACGTTGGAGCAGAGTGAGAAACTAAAAATAAGAATGAACGAACGAATAAATGAATTCACAAGAAAAGAGACAAATAGGAGAACTGCAAAGTACATTAATGTACAAACAAATGAGAATAAACAAGAATTGAATACAATTGTTACGTGTAAATTACAGGAATGACGGATGTTACTTTTGAATAAGGGTTTAGTGTTGTCATTAGATGGAGAAATAAAGCATTATATTAGCTTGTCGCCTTCGGATGCAGAGAATAAACGAACATAGCTGACAAACCACTAATCTTCCATAATTAGAATGCCGAGACAATAAACAAATCTTCGTTTAATTTAATCTGGAACATCTGGTGTTTTATTTAATATGGCACATCTGGTGTTTATTTTATCCATGTATCTTTTTGTACACATTGCAATTATAAAATATTGAAAAGACATCATGTGTGATGATATGATCTAAATAGAATTAGTTTATTGATAGTATTAAACTGGCAATAATAAACTACTTTGATGTAATTCAGACGAGAATTTGCGCAACTACCACTGCTACTACTACTCTCACTCTCTCTATCTCTCTCTCATATATATATATATATATATATATATATATATATATATATATATATATATATATATATATATATATATATATATATATATATATATATGTTTCTTCTGTATACGTGTTTCATGTTAAGTTAATGAACAAGATGCAGATCGGAATTTACTTAACTGCGTATTTAAAATAAAATAGAAAAACAATAAAAACCCCAGAGTAAAGAGATAAAAGGTAAAATGAGTGCTCAGACTTGAAAGTATGTCAAATTGTAGTCTTCCTATTTGCAACTGATGTACTGAAAGTAAGCTGTGATTAGGATATATTATTCCTGATTGATTTTTCCATGTGAAATTGAGAAAATACATACAGAGGAGGACATACTGTATTCTTAATAGATTTAGAGATGATCTCAAAATGACGCCCAAACCTTGACAGCCATAAGTTTTAATTCATTAACTTTCTCTTCCAATAAAATCTTGTCATACTGTCAATGTTCAATCTTTAATCGCTGTACACACTAATTCTGTGGTAGGGCAAAGACTCTGTAAAAGAAATTATAGTCTAGTGACTGGCGTTTCTTCATAATTGTTGTAAATTATTCTGAACCTAACAGACACGAAAAGACGGATTCCTTTTATACATACCTCCTAGGGACGTCACACAATAGCGGTGACGTAAATGGAACATTCTGGTTAGGAATCTATATTGCAAAAATATTTTTTTTTCATGTAATGACGTTTTTCCACAGCTTGAACATAGTTTTTTGTGTTTACATAGCAGATCCGCAGCTATAAACAAGCGCTTGATACTCTGAATTGTATCAAATGTGTCTCTCTGTTGTTTCAAGAGGCAGTTGAACTACCCGCCTAATCGTCCCGCTGATTTCCATAGTACCTGCCCGCCCTCTAGGGACAATCGATAGGAAGGGTGAAAATCATTTATGATTATCGCTGATCGACGGTGCTTATTTGTGTAATGAATCTATAAAAGGGAAAATGTTTTGATAAAATGTGGACGCAACATGTTTCTCTGTCACTGTCACGGTCACTGTCACTGTCTCACTGTCTCTGTCTCTGCCCCCCCCCCTTTCTCTTTCTCTCTCAATCAATACAAAAATATAAACTTCAAAATGGAATCAATGTTTATGAATTTCAAGAGAATGTCTGGCCCCTCTTTAGGAACTATGTTTTAAAAAGTGGTCTCTTTCGGTGGCACATCTGCATATCCTTCTTTACATCAGGTAGACCCACTCCACCCCACCCACTCCACCCCACCCACCCACCGCTCCTCAGACTAGTACTATTAACTCAACCTTTGCTTCTTCAGATTGTGGAATGGTCACAATGGCTGTTTCCCAGCTGGATATGCTAATGGCACGACCAACTATAACGTACAGTGTTGATAAGACATTCCGTTCATGATTTGGTCCTAAAGGATTAAGTTTGTTATAGTCATCAACAAAATTCTGCCTTAAATGACTTTAAATTACATTTTCAATTTTGGTGAACATTGATCATCAATGTACACTGGATTTATGTTCATTAGGTGTCGAGTTCATCGTAATGAAATTTTCGCAACAATCCAGTTTAATTCTCACTCACTGATGTACAAAAAGGTGTATTGACGCATACTATGCAGTGTTATGTATTCAAGAACCAACCACTTCAATATTATTTTTATAGACTATGTCTAAAAAAATATCCTGACACAGAACCTCTCCTATTAATGCACGTCCCACGTCTGATTCCACGTGACACGTGACACTTCTTTTTTCAATAACGCTTCGCTGCTAGCGCTTTGCTTGTCCAAGAAAATATTCAAGAGACAAATAAAAGAGATTTATTATCCTAAATCCAACTGCATTTAAATTGCTCTAGTGAAGCAGGGAAAAAGTGTAAGAAAACTTCAGAATGATCAATTATGAAATGGCCCAAAACCTACCGCTAAGTGATAGATGATTGATTGGTCAGATCGAGCCTTGATTAAATAACGTTTCTTCAGCGTTCTCTGCGTATACAGTGTGATGACTAGGGGGCCTTAAAAGGATTAGCAATGTTCAATTCAAGCTGCTATCTATTAATTGATTTAATCTCAGATTAGTGATTGTGCTTAACTTTAAAATTGAATGATATCGGTTGTGCATACAAGAATCAAAAGTGTATTATGTTCTGCACAGATTTCCTGGCCATCTCACTGGCAATATTTTCTTTAAGCAAAGTTTATATCCCTTCTAATAACAGACTGTGTATACTTCCATTTCCTGCTTACTGACTATCCTACATTTGTTGGTTAAGACTTTATTTCGTTGTATAAGGATTGGAAGTAATCTTCACAGTGGAAAGATCTAAGGGGCAACATTCTTTAAGTACAAGAGCTCTAAATAACAACAACAAAAAAAGAGAACAAAATGTACATTCTCCTTTTATATCTTGAAACCAGTGGTTTAGCATACGTGGATAACAAGATGTGTTCGGATGAGGAAAAGATAACTTGCCATAAATATGTATCAGACGCAGGAACCATCTTTTATCCCGTAAAACAAAGCTGACAGCATGGTCTTGAATACACCGCTCCAAGCATATCTTCTTTAAATATCAACTTAACGACACAAATTAAAATTGTGCAGATGGTGATGTACCCTTCAGGACTCACGGTACTAATTCGGCTCCCATAGTAAGCTCCTGCAAAAAAAATATGATATTAAAAATGCAACAACTTTAAATTTTTGAATCCTCATGATCAAACCTATATTTATCAGTATAGATATATTCTTCATGACAGCTTCTGTGTAGAGAAAACAATCTAAGCCGCAGCATTTTCTGAATCTACATGTGTTTGAAACATGTGCTTTCAATTCCGCACCAAAGAGTCAGGTGCTAATTTTAGAAATGTGTTTTCCAAACTTAAGTCTGTACAAGGACTGAAATTCCATCACTAAAACATGGTCTCTATTTTTTTCATTTACAACTAGGATAAACTCTCAAATGATTCTCTTCACTAAACTTTTACTTTCATTATCAACAAATCATGGCCAGCCAAACCCATATATACTCTATTTTATCTTCACCCATTTCTAGACTGATTCCCCTTCTTCCATATATTTGGTTATGTGAATCCTATATCCACCCTTGATTTACTTGACAGATCTATGGATAGTAGTAGATGCATAAGTAAACAATGTGCAGAGTTGTGCTTGACAAAGATTACATTAGTGAATATTAAATTATATTGCAAGTTCAAGTACACCAAGAATAGCAATGGTGCATTTCAGGCAACATTTAAGTATTTGTGCATCATATCAGAAAATTTGAAAAAAATATTAAAATAAATCTGTCTAATCAAGAGTTACCCTTTTTACTATCACCATTTATCTCTCTTCAATTTAAGATTGAAATATAGTATCAGCCTTATCATATTATGTAATAAATGAGTAAAAGGTCAAGGTGACCATCTATATGTGCATGTATTATTACAGAAAAGGAGATATAAATGACAGAAATTGCCTAAACTTTCCCCAGAACATATATAATTTAAAACTAAAGTAAGGTTGGCATAAGCCAATTCAAATACAAAATATGAAGTTCCAAAATATTCACTGAATGAAATTGGTGGGACACAAAATCCTTAGGGGTCATCACCATTAAGTGTAATGGTAGAGATCTAAGTGATCATATATCAAGCAAGACGTTTTAAAACACAACTAAGAAATATAAATTTGGTGACCATAGTTAACTCTGTAAATGGTAAGTTGTCTAAACTTTATATATTTGATTCCATAGTTATTAACCAATGTCCAAAACACCCCATCTTGCATAGTCAAATCTACACACTCTATACATTGTACACACACACACACACACACACACACACACACACACACACACACACACACACACTCCATGTCAACAGTTGCCATATCTGAAAGTGTGTTTAATATCCACTGAAAATCATTCTGAGGTAGACAAAGGTATTCATTTTGCTTGTTATCTACAAACAAAACCATAATTTTGCATTTATAGTAAAGATAATTGTACGTGCATATGTGGAACCACTGTAGGGCTGTTATTCTCTATAGGACTCGCAGTACTAATTTAGCTCCCATAGTAAAGGTATGCAAATACCATGATATTAAAATTTCAATAACTTTAAATTTCGGAATGCTCATGATCAAACCTATATTTATCAGTATAGACATATCCTTCATGACAGCTTCTGTGTAGAGAAATCAATATGAGCAGCGGCATTTTCTGGATCTACATGTGTTTGAAACATGTGCTTTCAATTCAACACCAAAGAGTCAGGTGCTAATTTCAGGAATGTGTTTTCCAAACTCAGGTGTGTAAAGGACTGAAATTCCATCACTAAAACATGATCTCTATTTTTTCAGTTACAACTAGGATAAACTCTCAAAAAGATTCTTTTCACTAAACTTTTACTTTCATTATCAACCAATCCTGGCCAGCCAAGCCCATATATACTCTATTTTATCTTCACCCATTTCTAGACTGGTTTCCCTTCCTCCATCTATTTAGTACCGTGAGTCCTTCACGCAACACACATAGTAAACACAATCTGATCATTAATATAGTAAAACATGTAGTGAGAAGAGAATAATTGCACATCACACTAAATAGAAATTTTACCCCTCCCGCATTGCCGTTACACAAAATATAATTTCGTGCAGCCAAATTTAGCTTGCTTCCCTATCCTTCTTCATTCAATTTACCAAAGCATAATGCATAAGAGGTCGGAGAATTAGATTAAAACTCGTCCGGTCAGTCGCTTTCGATTTAGAGAAGTCTACATTAGCTTCACCCTTCTTAGGCTATCAATTAGCTTTTCTAATATGAAAATTCAATTTGGACGTTTTTAGCTAAACAGTAAATTGTTTTTTCCTTCTTTTCACCTTGGAAACCTTTTCATCATGTTTCCTTGCTTCATGTGGATCATCTTTCATTTTAAACAGATGACCTGACAGATTCGTGAGCGAGTGTCGCTGATTAGCAAAATCAATATCGGAATTTTTTTTAAAATTCTGTATTTTCTGTGGAAAATGGAGACTTAAATACCGAACATTCATGACTTGATGTTGACTTAAATATGAATTTGGCCCAAGTTATTCTCCAATGTAATTGTGATGATTTGCTGTCTAATGCCACTGTTATAATCCTTCTGGGTTGGTACAGAAATATTTTATATCAATTGATCAATTAAAATATTCTTTGTTTTTATTTCAACTTTTTTTATGACACAGATATTCAATATTTATTGAACTTGATGCCTATTAGTTTGTACATAACCTTTGAATTTATGAAAATCTCGTCAAGTTTGGAACTATATGGAACTATATTCATGCAATGCTCAGTTAGTATTGTATTATATTGAATAGGGAGACGCGTAATCTCCAGTCAAGGTTCAAAGGAAAAGTCTAATTTTCAGGTGAAACTTAATTCTTCAGTGTGGATTATATTTTGATTCATGTAAAGTAAGAATCAAATAAACTTGAAGAATTATGACAATACGCGTATAATAAAAACATCAGTATATTCTGTGTCTCCTCGTCAGCTTCAAAAATAGCAAATCTTCATGAGAATTACTTAAGACGACCTTCCAGTAAGAACAGTTCTTTTAACAGAATTTTGCTCATAACAGGTAATCGTTGGAACTACATCTGAACGCTTGGTTCATTTAATCATCCCATAATGTCAATTTTACACCAAGCACCAATTAGATTAGAGTCAAATAATGTTGGCATTACCTTAATCTCTACACAAATGTGAACTTTCAGTGATATTGAGAGACTCTGTGTATTATTTTAGGTTTAAGAGTTTTGAGTCTGACTTCAATTTTTGTGCTCATACAGTTTTGTAACTACATGTATTGAGCTTGGGCTGGAGATCATAAAACTCTGAGTCTGAGTTTGAGCTTCCACTATCAGCCAATAAGGAACGACCTTTCAAAAGTAACGTCATTTGTGATTGGTCAAAACAAGGTCTCAGACTCAAAGCATACGATTTTTCCGCTGTCCAGGCCAGGACCCTTGTCATAAACTTTACTCGATTTCAGATCTTAATCAAAAATATTCTGACCAATCAAAAGGCTGCATTTTTGCGATAATATATTCTGTTGACATGACTAAATTTAAAGATAAGTACTTGTTTCCACAAGGAGAAAGTAATAATTATGTTTTAGTTATAACGGCATTTAGCCATGTCTCGTAAATACTGCATATACTGACTGTTTATAATGCATTAAAATCGATCCGAAAATGTTGTCGCTTCTTCAAGGAAACTCGTAATAATATAATATAATATACCCAGTGTTTTGTCTCCTTAAATTCAATCATCTTGTCAGTATAGAAATACGTCACGAGTTCAATCCTTTTTTTTTCCGTACCTTAAAGAAATAAGAATCTCAGTGGTTTCGACGTTAGTATAAATTTAATGCTGGAAATAAAATAATTTTTAAAAAATACCTTTTGGACTACCAACACCACTCCCAGTAAAAAAACATCAACTTATCGTTTCTTAACAACAAAATCTTCAGTTAAATTTTCCACGAGAATCAAACTTTGCTTGCAGTTATTAACAACTGGTGTTCTATCAAATCTTTATGAACGAATAAAAACTAAATCTTTTTGAATTACCATTTCGATGATTCAAACTAAACTATTGACTAAACATGCAAAACTATTATTATCTTGACTTTTCCAGAGTTCTACCTGTCCAGTGACCAGTTATAAGAGCTTTATAAGAGAACACGTTCCCCTTTTCGTAATGCACTAAGACTACTAACTTAGACTCAGAGAAAAAGCATTAAAACTGGAATAATTAATTTAACAATTGGTCATTATTTAACGTTAAGGGCATATTTGATTATTTATCTCACTCCTTTCACTCATTGACATTTTCTTCTACGTTCTCCCTAAACGCAGCGTGCTCAATTTACTTTAAAGAATAAAAGTGTGTTTATTAACAGGCACTAAATTAATTAATTGAGTAGCAAAACCTCTGTGGTATTTTCTCCATCAAATTAGATGTTCTTGAATATGCATAAAATTTATAGAACTCAATTACGTGCCGTGCAAGCTTTTCAGGGTTATCGTACTCCATTAGATTGTAAGAAGGGAGTGACATCTGACCAGTAATGGGTTTACAATATTTTTCGGGAATAATAATTTCCATTTCCATTATAGGTTCCGTTTCTAGAAAATCTCTACTCCCTGTTTGTAGTTCAACATTGCTGCTGTTTTGGGGGCGCTCTACAGATATTGCATACTACTGAGAAACTGACAGGTGTAAGGTGAAGTTGTTTGCATTTGCAACATGCACAATGAAGAGAATGTTGGCATACTTCTATGCTACTTTCATGTACAGTGGCTGAAATTTCTTTACATATTGTACTTGTGGAAATTGTAAATGATCTAAGCACACAGCAGACAGAAATAGCCGCTCCAAAGAACTCGAAAAATCAGCCTGAATTAGTCAAAAGTACACTATTTCAGCAGTTAATAAAATAGAGAAACGAATTTTGTGAGAGTAGGCACTACCAGCCTCTGAGAGTACAATGAATGAATCAAAAGTTATATAAAAAGTTTAAAAAAATTATCGGCTCTTTTTTTTTATTTTGTATTTACCTTTGAAATCCAGGAAGTGAAAATGACTAAGCGGAGAGGTACACATCTTAAGTAAGACCAAGCTGTTTACTCTATAACCCAAATTGCAAACATCAATCATACACCAAAATAAAGGGAATTAAAAGTTCTTTTAACAATACCTAAGATATACAAGGTCTTTTTTAAATAGCCAAGACAACCAGTGATGAAAACCTGGGTAATTCTTTATCTTTAAAAATCTAACCCTATGCAAAATACGAAACTGTTATTGGGGTAAAAGAGAGGAATTAAATTAAATGCTTTTCTTCAATAGAAAAATTTTAAATGGCGTGAAAAGGTCAAAACTTTACATCTATGGCACACGGCTTGTTGGTTAGAAGATGTCCTAACATTAAAACAGAATCTGCCCCTGAAATGTACCAAAAATGGAGTACATGATGATCAGAATACATGCAAAAGGTCACATTTTTGCCACTTCGACCGCCATCTTGGATTATCATGTATTTTGACGTTTGATTAATGAAAAGTTTATGTATAATGGTAAAAAAAAAAAATGAAATTAGTATGCATTTTCCCGTTTGACTTCTAAATAGTTTGTATATTTTTTTAAAAATTGTATGGTAAAAGATAAAACTAGCATAGATTTTCCAGCTTGACTTGTAAAAAATTTATGTATATTTCTTAAAATGCTAAAGATAAGAGAATGTAGTTAGCATGAATTATCCCGTTTGTTAAGTAAAAAATACAAACCATTTAAGGAATTTTTAACGGACATCAATAGAAATCTGAAACAAAATGAAAAATTCATTAAAATTTGAGTTATCTTCCCTTTTACTGTTTGTGAAACAAAAATTTTATAAAAACTAAAAGTTATGCTTGTTTTTCTTCCTTAAAATAATATAAAGTATCTTCAGGCACGAAATTAAAGGGACACTAACAGTAAATCTGAAAAAAGAGTTATCGCCGATTTTCTCATCAAATTTTTTTTTAAACAAATAACCAAAATTAAATAATTTTTTTTAAACAATTTAAAATTAAAAATTAAATTTAAATAATTTAAAAAAGACTAAAAATAACATCAAATAAAATGAATATTAATAATTAAATACAAATAAATTAAAAAATAAATAATATATTTTAAAATAACAAATACGATCAAATTTTAGAAGAAATAAATGGTTACATTAACATTAAATGTATCCAGTATTTATTTTAAATGGTTATACATAAATACATTACTGTTTGTTTATCTGATTTTTAAATGGTTATGTATACATTAAACATTTGCAATATTTATTTTAAATGATATTACTGTCTTTCTGAATAGAGAAGAAAAAATAGATTTTATATGCTAAAGAGAATCCCCTTGATATATTGTATACTAAAGAGAATCCCTTTGATATATTATATGTTAAAGGGAATCCCCTTGATATATTATATGCTAAAGGGAATCCCCTTGATATATTGTATACTAAAGAGAATCCCTTTGATATATTATATGTTAAAGGGAATCCCCTTGATATATTATATGCTAAAGGGAATCCCCTTGATATATTATATGCTAAAGAAAATCCCCTTGATATATTATATGCTAAAGAGAATCCCCTTGATATATTATATGCTAGCAATATAACATATCACTATTTTTTTCTTTCCACGTTAGTTTTAAGAAAAAAAAAAGTAATGGGAGAGTATCATGGCTGCCTACAATACTCATTGTTGCCTCCTTTCTTAATTTTTTTTTTTTTTGGGGGGGGGGGATTTAAAACAAAATTACACATTATTTTTTACCAAACGACTTACATATTATTATTTTACAAACAATCTACTCTTATATTAATAATTCACAAACATATAACTATTATTTAAAAATACTGAATTTAAAATATGATATCTCCCATAATCATCATTTGACACATAACAAAGAATTATTTACATAATATTATATTAATAATAATAATAGAGTTTATTTGTAGTACAGGCCACTGGCCTGTGATACATATCTATACATTATGAGGTACAAAAGGTATTTTAGTGTATAACAGAAGAACATCGTATCTATTGGAAGTGTTATACATCATTATTGTATTTTTATAATTTTGTGAAATATAAATATACATTACACAGTAATCACACAATATAAATAAAAGAGAACCCTAAAGCCTTCAAAGAGAAACAGAAGTTTTGTGATATTGATTTAGAATCTATGTAGCAGGAGTTGATGATAAAACGATTTCTCTAATCTTGAGGGTTTTATAGTAAACATTGCTAAATTAGTCATCAGAAGTTTTCTTGTATCATTTTGTATAAAAGTCCTAAATGTTTCTATATATATAGATCTCTTACAAGAAGCAAGCGAAAGCAATATGAATTAGAAGGGGAAAAAATAGCCTTTTATCTGCATTATACTCTAAAAATACATAACTTTTGTGGCGCCTTGTAAACAATCCGAGTACTCATGCACAAAGCAGTATCACGTCTGCAATTTGGTATGAATATTTTTCAGAATTATTAAAGTATTCCTGTTCTGTTGACTTGTTACAGGAAAATGATAACATTCAGATAGTTCATGATACTCTAGATAGAATCATCACTGAAAAGGAGGTTCGCCTAGCATTGAGCAAACTGAAGCATGACAAAGCTGGGGGAATTGATCCTTTATCCAGCGATTTCTTTATATGTACAGGCAACATAACTGCACCAATATTAACAATATTATTTAATAAACTATTCGATATTGGATATTATCCAGAACATTGGTCAACGGCTATCATTATACCAATTTAAAGAAAGGTGATGCAAATGAACCCTCCAACCACACAGGCATTAGTTTACTACCTGTATTAAGCAAAGTATTCACGTCAATTGTAAATAATAGGATAAATGAATTGGTGAACTATAATGAATTACTTAGCAATGAACAAGCCGGTTTAAGAGCGGGTTATTATACAGTAGATAATATGTTTATATTATATACATTAACGTGTAAATATTTGAGAAAACATAGGGGTATATTCTATGCAGTATTTATAGACTATGAAAAAGCCTTTGATAGTGTAGAGAGAAGTTTATTGTACCAAAAGCTAGTTAGTGAAAATATTACTAGAGAAATGTTAGGAATTATTCAGGAAACAATATTTTTACCGACGTGTTTAATTGTCTTGAGGGCGTACACCAAGGTTGTGTTTTATCGCCTTTACTATTTTCTTTCTTTTTGAATGATCTAAAACCCTTCTTAGCTGAGGGAAACAGGGGAGTTTCGGCAGAAACCTTAGAGCTATTTTTACTGTTGTATGCAGACGATTTAATTGTCTTTGATGGCACTGCCCACCAGTTGCAAAATATGCCCAACAGATTGCATGCATATTGCTTCAAGTGGGAACTAAAAGTGAATATGGAAAAAACAAGAGTTATGAAAAGTGGCACTATAGTACTACAGAGGTAAGATTGAATCATATTACAAGTATCTAGAATGCATATTTTCTTCAAGAAACTTCTGGTATATGTGCCAGAAAGCTCTATCTTTGCAAGCATTGAAGGCTATTCATATTTTAAAGCAAAGTCTTTCAAAATATGACAAAATACCTATAACTGGATTGTTTCGTCTGTTTTACCCGAAGATAGCTCCCATTCTTAACTATGAGGGCTGAGGTTTGGGGGGTTTATGATGCCAATGATATTGAAAAAGTTCATTAGTCATTTTGTAAATATATTCTAGGTATATCTAAGTCTACTCCTAATGCATTTGTTTGTAATGAATTAGCAAGAATTAGTATGCAGATTATAATGAATTAGGAAGAATTAGTATGCAGATTATAATGAATTAGCAAGAATTAGTATGCAGATTATAATGAATTAGGAAGAATTAGTATGCAGATTATAAGATATTCAAATGTTGGCTTACAATTCTAAAAATGCAAGAAGACAGATATCCTAAACAATGTCATAATCTACAACTAAGATGGGGTGAAAATTGTGATTGCCGGACTAACAATGTTCAAAAGCTTCTATGTACGCATGGAATTGGCAATGCTTGGTGTAGTTAGGGCTTATGTGATGAGAATACATTTTTTAGAATGTCTATTCAGAGATGTGAAGATATTTTTAGGCAAAAATCTCAGGATGAGATTAAATCAAGGGAAAGAATGCGTTTTTATAGGTCATTGAGAATAGAATTCACTTGTCAAAGATATCTAGAATTGTTAGGAGACCGAGATTTTTATTACATCTGGTTAGAGCGGGTAACTTGCGTATTATTATACTCGACTCTTATAATAGTAAACAATTGTTTCAATTTTTTTATTAATTTTAATGAACAATTAGCATTTGTTTTAAAATATTTTAATTTTTTCTAATTTAAAAATTCTACTCTTATACTTATAAATAATGTGTTAACTTTTACTATTTCTATTTTTTGTCCTAAAAAAAAGTTCTTTTTCAAAATTGAGATATAATCATTACTTAAATAATATATATGTCAATATGTGTGTATTTGAATTTGAGGCAAATCCACCATTATAACTTGATACTATTTTTAATGAATTGCTGTCATCTATTATTTTGTCTCTGTATATAATTTCGTAATCTTGATTCGATTTTAATATATTGCTTGTTATATGCTTTTCTAAAAAAAAAAAGTGCAATAATCCCAAGACTTTAGGGAGCAATTGTTTTGGAATAATTCTTCTATATTTTTCCTTGCGCACCTAGATCCATGGAATTATTACTAGGTTAATTTTCTATTGTAATGCGATTATTTACCTTTTTTGAGGAGATATTATTTTGGAAAAATTTACTTTCAATTTCTTTTAAATGATCGTAATTGATTGTTGATATTAAAATTATTCCAATAGTTATACTCGTGGTTCAAGATTTAATGGTGGCTTCTATTATTACAAAGTTTTTATATATCGAACAAAAATTATATCTTTAACAGCGAAACACTTATAACAAAGTATATTGCTATAAAATAGTCCTGAGTCAAAATAGTTTTACTATATACAACTTGTTGCTATGACAACATGACGTCATCGTTTTTATATCTTAAACGGTACTTGCTACTAAACTTTAAAAGAAAAAGTGTAAAAAAAAACAACAACAAAAAAGAACATGATACTTACCGAAGAGAAAATAGGATTCCCTGCGGTCTTTATATAAAATCTCACTTACTATACCTTTCTTACGTTATCTATGTACTTTTTATAATTTTATAAGGAGCATATTATTATGAAACGTTCTCGCCTTTCTTTACCTATAGGTCATATGTTATAAAAATTTTAGATCGGAGGAAACAAAGCTGTGTTTTTTGAACTGTTGATTATCAGAGCTTTAGTAAAAAAAAATTTCCTAGCGCGGGCGTAAATGAAACCACTATTGTTTTAGGCCTATCCTTTTTTTCTTTCTAAGATCTAAAAATAGATTTGTTACTATAAATAACTGCAGCTATGGCAATAAATAAACTGTTAAATCCACAAAAAGTTGTTGTTTGCACTGTTGATCAAAAAAAAAAAAAGAGGATTCCAACTTTTTATTTGAATATACCCAAGGGCAGACGTAAATGAAAGCATCCTCCAAAGGTATAAAAGGAAATTGCTATGAATAAATCAGTAATTGTTATAACGTCCACTTTGTCAAAAATATAGATTAACAATTACAGATTATTTGAGGACAGTAGAGCAAAGTATGGCTCTTAATATTGCTGTAAACATGTTTTTTAAAAAAGAAGAACGGAAAAAAGAAAACTGTAGAAGAAAAAGAAATGGATCAAAAAGAAGTGGACCAAAAATAAATAGACCAAAAAGAAAAAGAAAATAGATGTGGACCAGAAAGAAGAAGAGCATCAAATGTAAAAAGAAAAGGTTCAGACAGAAGTGGATCAAAAAGAAGGAAATGACTAAATATTGTAAATAGAAACTTTTTTTAAAATTTTTTTTAAAAAAAAACAAAACAAAAGGCAAACGTTGAAAAAAAATGTAAATTTATGAATTATTAATGTATATTATGTAAATAGAACTTTTTATATCTTATAACCGTATATACAAAATACCTTTACTCTAAGTGACAATGAACATTTTGGCAAATGTGAAATCCTTCGCTTCCTGATATTTCGGTTTTTCTTAATTAATATAAGAAAGTAACCTTATTATTGATTTATATATCTATTCTTATTTTGCAAATTTTCAACCAAAACGTGCATAAAAAATAAGGTTCGAGGGTCTTATAGCCTAAACATGTTATTTTTTTATTCTTTTTATTTTAAAATTATTTTTAATTATGTTTTTAATTTTTTTAATATTTCTTTTAATTTAATAATTTTTGTTTATTTACATTTTTTATTATTTTAAATTATGATCATTTATTTAATGAAATTATTTCTTTATTTTACGGTTCCCATCTTTTATTTTAAAATATTTAAATTGAAATTTTTATTTAAAATTATTTTTTAATTTTTCAATTTCATTTATTTTTAATTTAAAAGGGAAAGGGGGATAACTCTTATTGTCGTAAGCAAGACCTTTTAGGGATTTTTTGTTGCTTCTCTGAATTTTCTATTATTTTTCTAGCTTATTCTTTTTTTTAATTTTTTTTTTTAAAAGGGTAAGGGAAAGATGATGGTTTATTTTGTACAACGCTTCTTATTTTCGCAATAAAAAACATGTAAAAACAATTGCGGAGTATGGGATTGGGAAATTTATATTTTTTTCTTTAATTTAATTTAATTTTATTTATTTTATTTTTTAATTTGAGTTAGTTTTATTTGAATTTTTATTTATATTTAATCTATTTTTATTTTTGTAACTTTTATTCTTTTTTTTTTTCTTTTTATTTTTATTTTCAAAAAAAGGGGAAGTAGAAGAGGATGGGGTTTTTTTTGTACAATGCTTCTTATTTTTACAATAAAAACCATGTACACATTTTTTTTAGTTTTCTCCCCAAAAGATCCAATTTAGGCGTCACGTAAGAATATATGGAAAAGATCATATGACTTTTTTTACACTTTCGGTTTGTTTTCTAAAGTATTTCCTTGACCTACTTTACATAAAACTTAACGATAAAAATAGAAGTATTCGGAAATTTGCATTATATTTAATTTCTTTTTTGTTTTACATTATACTTAAGGATCAAATCCGATGTATTCCAAAATGTACATACTTAACGATAAAAACCGAGGATATTCCAAAAATGGTAAAAAGGTTTCGGAGGCTATTTTCCAAGATGGCGGCGGCCATTGGAGGTGGCAAATGTACTCACGTTCCTCTATTTCTGAACTGGAAGAAACAAAAAGTAATGTGTTTTTTTTTCATGTGTTCTTACGTGATGTTCGAGTAACTTGTATCATTACGTACCTCCTAAATAGTTTCAGAAATGTACTCCACCTACTCCACACATGGTTATCAGCTACATCACACGGTCTTTGCGTTACATGTACACCACTCATTGCATTAAACCAATGTGCATAGATAGTTTTGGAATCATGACAATGTAATAACTGGTAAAAAAAACAATATATTATAAAAGCTTATTCGACTTTACAGTTGACTCTAGTCATTATTAAATAGTCATTGGACGAAGCCTAATGTATGCATGGTTTGTTGCCCTGCTCCATTCCGTTGGCAGCGTAACGGCCAGAAAACCAGATAATGTCTGTGTATCTTGACATCAAATAAAAGCTTCTACATTTGTGACAATACAGGATTTCTCATTTCAACTGATCCATTTCGAAAGGCACCACCAGACTTTGTATTTAGTCTCCAGGTACTACATTCTATCTGCCATATGTTTTAATAATTTGATATGTTTTACCTTTGTCTTTTATTTTATTTACCTTGCACAAAATTGTACCATCTTTACGTTTTAACTGTGATCATTTGGCACATCATGTTTAAGTGTTTTGGATGGCACATCATGTTTAAGTGTTTTGGATGGCACATCATGTTTAAGTGTTTTGGAAGGCTTTATCTTCCTAGATTTTTTTGGTGGGATGGGTGGGTGGAAGTGGGAGGAAATCTTTATATTTACATTTTTAGAACTTTACTTGTAATCTGCACCATAAAGCCAGTATTGTGCTGATGTGCCGTTAAACCCTGCAACAATAACAACTACTACCACATTCCATTTAGCTTTTTCTATAACCGCTCAAGAAACTTGTCAAGAGTACAATGATAAATTTAAAATGAAATGGAAAAAAACTCATTCATCCAAGGTGAAAAATGGAATAAATTGTCAAAAACACAATTGGCGCTCAGAGGTTTGTATTCTTTTTATTGTTCTTTTTTTCCGGCGAGAGGTGGGGGGTGGGCGAAATTTTTGGACAACGCAGCAGTTACGCACAAATTCTAATACTGACTTTAGCGAGAAGCGAAGTGAGAGTTTTGAGAACAGCAATTTAATCCATTATCCTGGAGGGTTGCCTTTTGGGGGATACTTAAACGCTTACTCGGCATTGCAAAGACAGGATTATACATACATACATACATACATACATACATACATACATACATACATACATACATACATACATACATACATACATACATACATACATACATACATACATACATACATACATACATACATACATACATACATACATACATACATACATACATACATACATACATACATGCATGCATGCATACATACATACATACATACTGTTACGGAATCATACCTCTTTTTCCTTTTTATAATGATTTAATTTATTAGTTTATGATCTCTGTTCTTAGTCTGAACTGCGGTTACCATATGAGTATACATACGACAACCTTTCGATCGATAAATGGTCACATGACTAATTGCGCGCGAAAAAGATGTCGACCTAGTTCCTATACCTTTCGAAATTAACATTGCAAGGTCACATTCCCATTCTGAATCAACATGATGTTTACTGGTTAAGAATTTAAGAGCGTGAGAACGTAAACATTATGACGCATAACCTAGTTCCTGATTGGTTCGTAGAGGGTTGCATTATTTTGTAATATTCTGTTATTAAAGACGGAGAAATTGTTTTTTCAATTCAATACTGCGCACTTATGTATATATAGAGAATAATCCTCTGATTATTATTCTTTACAGCTACTTTGATGAGAGAGGTCATATTGATTTAAATTCAGTTCATTGTGGAATATATCTATATTTATTTGGAGATTCATCTATTATCTATACAGTACATTTAGGAATTAAGTACTGTCTTCATCTGAATTATCATACAGTTCCGTGGAATTATCTGGAACATTTCTAATACTTGTGAGATTCCAGACTTACAAGGATTATTTGGATTTATTTAGAACTTATCAACATCAGCACGTTAAAGGCTATTTCATTCGGAATACTACATCCGGATTACTTGGATTAACTTCCGGAAGTGAACTTTAAAACATGTTAGGACTTTTTAGTATATTCTATACTGTAAGTTATTTTTAATTCTTTCACTTTGATTGTTTGTTGAACTATTTTAATACCTTTAATACTTTAGAAAATTAAAGATTTGCATTTTAATCTTGAGAGCTTGTTTGTCTCTTTTATCTTGCTACATTACCCCTAGAGTCGTAACAATACATACATACATACATACATACATACATACATACATACATACATACATACATACATACATACATACATACATACATACATACATACATACATACATACATACATACATACATTATCAACAATCCATGATATATCCTAAACTTCTGATATTTCTATTTTCATGAATCAATTGATAATTAAATGCTCCAAGTTTTGCTAAAGTAAGTATTGTAATGTGAACTGAATACATCTCTAGATGCTTTAAAGCAAAGGCGCTTTTAATGAAAACAACGACAAGCTTAAAATCTTAATGACAATAAAGAATTTATTTCCATGAAATTGTTAACTTTTATTGTGTGTGTGTGTGTGTGTGTGTGTGTGTGTGTGTGTGTGTGTGTGTGTGTGTGTGTGTGTGTGTGTGTGTGTGTGTGTGTGTGTGTGTGGTCTGTCTAGTACTACTGTGCATTTTTCGGATCATTCACATTATAAAACTATGGACGTATTCCGTATTTCCATATAGCTATCCTGTATTATGGATGCCACATTGAATATCGTATTTTGTGAATACGAAGATTTCTTTGTCTGGACTGTTTTGATTCTCTCCAATGAGCTGGGCATTCCGGAGTCTCTATTACATCCTAGGTCTTTTTAAAGAAAACACAACGTATTGGTTTAAAAACCGAGTGGCAGATCGAATTCCGAAATATATATATATATAGTCTACTATACACATATCTGAAAAATGACATCAAATGATCAAGTCATCCTTCAACAAAGGAGAGGGTCTAATAGGCAAGTATTTTATCGAGTGCCACCGAATAACCTAGTTCAATATTAGAATATAATGTTTGTTTTTGCTTGTATGAAAAATGGCGCCTCTGATACCGGATGTTCATTTTTCAATATTAATTTCAGGCCTGTCCTGAGTGAGAAGGATGTAAATTATACTGCGTGGCTTATGCTCAGCTTTCCATCATGCAGCCTTGTTAAAATCATTTAGCCACAAATCCTTCCAAATGAATGCCCGTGTATTTTCTTACATTTACGCTCAGCCCGTACCTAATATTTCAAAAGAATTACGCGTCAATGCCTCGTAAATGGAAACAACAATTTATACCATTTTAAAAAAAAAAGATTCCTTGTCATCTACTTATTCTACACAGTTTCGTCTTCTTTCTCTTTCTCTTCCTCTTCTTGTAATTTCAACAGGTGCAAAATGTAAACTTTTAATCACTCGGTGTATATTTTGTTTTCACACCTATGACATTACTGCATATATTTGCGTGGCGTTTGAAAAATTAGCCTTAGACGATTAACTCTGGTGGATACACAAAGCAAAGACATCGTCCAAAATAGATTTTTGAATGACCAACTGGACCTTTAAAATCCAGTTCAACTCCTTTATAAATTATTCCATTCATGGGCCATTTAAGGGCGGCACTCCCTTCCTTTCAAGTATTTTCATGCTGTTTGCGCGTAATGCAGCTTCGATTGTCTTGCTCTTTTTAATAGCTGTGTACCTTATATTACCAAGGTCATTTTACTCTTTTTAATAGCTGTGTACCTTATATTACCAAGGTCATTTTTACTCTTTTTAATAGCTGTGTACCTTATGTTACCAAGGTCATTTTACTCTTTTTAATAGCGGTGTACCTTATGTTACCAAGGTCATTTTTACTCTTTTTAATAGCTGTGTACCTTGTGTTACCAAGGTCATTTTTACTCTTTTTAATAGCTGTGTACCTTGTGTTACCAAGGTCATTTTTACTCTTTTTAATAGCTGTGTACCTTGTGTTACCAAGGTCATTTTTACCTTTTTAATAGCTGTGTACCTTGTGTTACCAAGGTCATTTTTACTCTTTTTAATAGCTGTGTACCTTGTGTTACCAAGGTCATTTTTACTCTTTTTAATAGCTGTGTACCTTATGTTACCAAGGTCATTTTTACTCTTTTCAATAGCTGTGTACCTTATGTTACCAAGGTCATTTTTACTCTTTTTAATAGCTGTGTACCTTATGTTACCAAGGTCATTTTTACTCTTTTTAATAGCTGTGTACCTTGTGTTACCAAGGTCATTTTTACTCTTTTCAATTGCTGTGTACCTTATGTTACCAAGGTCATTTTTACTCCTTTTAATAGCTGTGTACCTTATGTTACCAAGGTCATTTTTACTCTTTTTAATAGCTGTGTACCTTGTGTTACCAAGGTCATTTTTACTCTTTTTAATAGCTGTGTACCTTGTGTTACCAAGGTCATTTTTACTCTTTTTAATAGCTGTGTACCTTGTATTACCAAGGTCATTTTACTCTTTTTAATAGCTGTGTACCTTGTATTACCAAGGTCATTTTACTCTTTTTAATAGCTGTATACCTTGTATTACCAAGGTCATCTTACTATTTTTAATAGCTGTATACCTTGCATTACCAAGGTCATTTTACTCTTTTTAATAGCTTTATACCTTGCATTACCAAGGTCATCTTACTCTTTTTAACAGCTGTATATCTTGCATTACCAAGGTCATCTTACTCTTTTTAACAGCTGCATATCTTGTATTACCAAGGTCATCTTACTCTTTTTAACAGCTGCATATCTTGTATTACCAAGGTCATCTTACTCTTTTTAACAGCTGTATATCTTGTATTACCAAGGTCATCTTACTCTTTTTAACAGCTGTATATCTTATATTACAAAGGTCATTTTACTCGTTTTAATAGCTGTATATCTTATATCTTATATTACAAAGGTCATTTTACTCTTTTTATTTGTTCACTTTTTTTAATCTCTTCTTTTCTATTACGGTATGTTATCTAATAGAAGTAGCAGCAACCTAAGATTTATTTCTCCCAAAAGTCTTATATGCCTCAATTATTGTTTTCAATCCGAATGTATTCCGGTTGCGTTTGACTTCGTGCAGTGTATGCTTCTAATTGCAGCTGGGTGCAATTTTCGTTGGAAAATGTCATTTTTGTAATTTTCTATTTTCCGATGCCTCCATATATATAATTCCTATTATTCCTCGAAATATCCATATAAGCCGTAATGTCATGTTTCTGATGGCTGGGGAGCAATTTCTGTTTCAAATGCATCAATCAAATATAATCAGAGTCAATTAAATTGAATCTGTTCAGGACAATTACGAGACCTATCCAAGTCATACGATAAGTACTTATTTGGAACTTGGCATTTAAGATATTGGTAGATTATTGTACCAATTATATATGGTAAATATGCAAATATGCGACATCCTTTGAGTATTTTATTCCGTTATTTTTGTTCAAATGAAGTTTGACATAGAAAGTTCGATGGAAAACATGTTAGTTTCAAATAGGCCCGATTAAGTTTTGAACATTATATTAATTTAAAAAATGTGATGTGCATTACAAGAAGGATCTGGTATTGAGAAGATACAATAATTTACTCGCTCAGACAGAACAAGTAACCTACATTTGTCTCGACTTAGGAGAAATGTAAAAGTTTATGCTTGCGCGTCAGCTTCAGAGGCACTCGGAAAGACATGAGTCAAGAACATATAAAACATGGCGGATCAACGCTCGGCATGTTCCGCCATGTTTGTTCTTGTCTACAGCCGCCTCAGAGGTGGTGTGGGTTCTCAACTCGAGAACGAGGTTCTTGATGGTTCTCAAACAAGGCTCTTGGCGTTAGGCAAAGAAGAACCGCAAGAACATTACACTCGGGTCAAGAACTTTGTTCTCGTGTCTCTCCCAAGGACACCCTTACATTCGGCCTAAGTCAGAAGTAGATTACATTTTTCATATCTTCCTAACACTATAACTTGCGACAGTTCACTCTGCAATAGACTAATTAACGCTACCACTATAACTTCGCATTATGCATTAAAAGATAGATCGTTTACTATCGCTTTTTCTACTCCAAAATTAAATTTTTAAAAAAAGTTTCGTTGTTATAATAAGGGATTATTTACGTCTTTTTAATACCTACTTTTCTTAAACTAATTATTTTGCTATTCAGAGTTTAACCTAGTGCAAACGTTTTGTCCTACTGGTCGACCTACGGCTGTAGGCATGGTATGCTCGTGGAACGTTTCAAGATGTTTCTTGCATTATTGCTCCCCTAACCTAAGGGGCAGTAAGATACAGTAATCTAATTTTCTTACACTAATTTTTGCAGGTTATCATCAGCGTTTGACAAACACCAGTGTACATTCGAGTTTGGTTTTCTCTCTGATGGTAATAGATGCTTCGTGTTATGATATATTTTCTACAGCATTTATATGTGCTCGTGTAGACTAATGAAGGAACAATTAGAGACATATTAGATTTTATTAATAATTAAACATAATTAAACAAAGATTTCAGTTTTTTTATATTACCAACATGTTACATTTTAACCAAAAAAACAAAACAAAACCGCAGTATCTTACCTGCTAAAATATTGCAAGAAGCAAGCTTTATCCATTATGGTATTTCATTGTAGTTAGCTCATTGGTGTGCATCAACATTTAGATTTTTAATAGTTTTTATGCATTTTTAATCGTTTCCACGGGAAAATTGTCATCAATCCTTGAGGAAATGTTAACTGAAGGCTACAGAACAACTAAGGACCAAAAGTTAAAAATTTAATAATTCAAAAGGCGACGTTTGTCACAGAAGATGAATTTGAAAAAGTATTGCGAAATCATATTTGGTCATTAGGAACAAATATCAATTGATTTCCTTGTTGCAACGAATTGAAATGCCAAAGTAACATGTTTGTGTTTTAGAAAAAAAAAGGTATCAGAGCAAAGGCCTATCAATAAATTTCAGTACTTACACAATTGTACTTTTTTGGGTAATAATACCAATTTCAACATTCAGGTGCGACAATAGATGAACTGATACTATTTGTCATGTACCTTAAGACTTAATGACAATTATCATGTAGTCAATAGGAATACTATATGATTTTGATCGATGAAGTTATGACCACTCTTTGACAACAAAGAAAACCTCGAACAAAATGCAGGTAGAATGAAATATTTTCAAAGTTCCTGTGTAATAAAACGGATATATACTTTCAATATGGTTCATTAGAGAAAATACTTTGTCGATTGCGATTTCACGGCTATATGTGTTGTCTTACTTTAATTTATTGATTCTGTTTGAGATTCATATACTGGTGACTTGACTTAGGCAGTCATCTTGCCGCCAACATCGTAGAACCACTCAACCCTTCCTTTGACCATATTGTTTAATCTTCATATCTAAAGTCTAAATCGACTCCCATCTATTTCTAAGACTCCCATCTATTTCTAAGACTCCCACCTATTTCGAAGACTTTGTTCAATCTTCATATTTAAAGTGTAAATCGACTCCCATCTATTTCTAGGAATTTGTACAATCTTCATATTTAAAGTGTAAATTGACTCCCATCTATTTCTAAGACTCCCATCTATTTCTAAGACTTTGTTCAATCTTCATATTTAACGTCTAAATCGACTCGCATCTATTTCTAAGACTCCCACCTATTTCGAAGACTTTGTTCAATCTTCATATTTAAAGTGTAAATTGACTCCCATCTATTTCTAAGACTTCCATCTATTTCTAAGACTTTGTCTTGTGAAGAGCATCTATGGCATCCACGAGAGCAGCTAATCTCTGATAAAACCCCGAGTATGACGGATGTAATGATTGTCACTTAGACGCCTGGACTGATCAATAAAAATTGATTCGATACGCACCTTTCAATCATCGTGAAGAGTTTTACGACTGCTTTTGTTTCATCTTAAGGTATATCATTAGTGGACGTCTGCAGTCAATGTGTCAAATCTTAAATCGCTGCCCTAACTGATCTTGTCATTAGTGACATTGTCGTTGAAATGCAAAAATAGACTTGCTGCTACCATTTTTGTTAAAGCATGCAAATATCAATGCATATCACTAGTGTGTTCTACTTGTAATTTTAACCAGACATATACAATGAGTATATTTAGGGACCAACCATTTAAATTTCAAGGAAAAGGGACTCTGGATTTTATATGAAACAGGATATTTTTATTGTTGAAATTTTACCTTAAGAAAAAAAAAATCAACTAATATAAAGGATATAATTAATTCAATCAGAGCAAGAACATTTTTTCAAGTTTACTGGGGGCCGAAATTTATTTCCAAAAAATCCCAGCCCTACCTCTCACCCCCCCCCCCCCAAGTTAAATGGTCGGTTCCATAAGGTTAATGCATCAGATCAGCAAGTGAAATTATCAAACTACATGTATATACTCATCTAAATATCTACCAAATCATCAAGGTGCCTTCATGCTGGAAAGACAATTTAAATTCATTTTCACAAGGTGCATATGAAACCTCTTGAAATTGTGTTCTCTTTGTCTTTTCCCTCTGACTCTTCTTGAATACACAGTAGCTAACACAAAGCAGACGATACTTCATAATAGGATTCCGTTCATAGACTTTTTGTATACAACAGGGATCGTGCCCAACTGTATAATTAAGACTTAATCGGGAAGACTGCTTGTTCTGGCCCAGATGGTTGGTACCAGATCAATTCTGTGGTCGTGTCTTATTTACTTACGATCAACAAGGGGAATTCAAATTTACATTCTACATCTAAATTCAAAATCTACACACGAGCATTGTGGAAGCATAATGTGCACGACATCAAGAAATTGGGCAGTGTAAGAAGTAAATATCTCTCTGGAATGCAATCCTTCCACACAGTTCTTAAACATTGTATTGCATTCATGACAAGAAAGTGATATGCCCCAGATCTACAACAAATAAAGAGATGAACGATGTAAAGAAAAAAAAAAGAACTCAAAAATAAATCAGACGAAGTTATCAGTTTGATCGTAATCTTTGAAAACCAGATCTTGTATTATTCCTGGCCAATTTTCATATTACGGAACTAGGGCCATAGACTAGTAATACTTTGTATGATTCCTGGCTATTTTGCATATTACGGAGCTAGGGCCATTGACTAGTAATACTTTGTATGACTCATGGCTATTTTGCATATTAAGAGCAAGGGCCATAGACTAGTAATACTTTGTATGATTCCTGGCTATTTTGAGTATTGCAAAGCTAGGGCCATAGACTAGTAATACTTTGTATGACTCATGGCTATTTTGCATATTAAGGAGCTGGGTCATAACTAGTAATACTTTGTATGACTCATTGCTATTTTGCATATTAAGGAGCTAGGTCCATAGACTAATAATACTTTGTATGACTCATGGCTATTTTGCATATTAAGGAGCTAGGGCCATAGATTAGTAATACTTTGTATGACTCATGGCTATTTTGCATATTAAGGAGCTAGGGCCATAGACTAGTAATACTTTGTATGACTCATGGCTATTTTGCATATTAAGGAGCTAGGGCCATAGACTAGTAATAGTATGACTCATAGCTATTTTGCATATTAAGGAGCTAGGGCCATAGACTAGTAATACTTTGTATGACTCATGGCTATTTTGCATATTAAGGAGCTAGGGCCATAGACTAGTAATACTTTGTATGACTCATGGCTATTTTGCATATTAAGGAGCTAGGGCCATAGACTAGTAATACTTTGTATGACTCATGGCTATTTTGCATATTAAGAGCAAGGGCCATAGACTAGTAATAGTTTGTATGATTCCTGGCTATTTTGAGTATTACAAAGCTAGGGCCATAGACTAGTAATACTTTCATCCCTCAGAATGTAATTTGCTATCACTAGTAGCTAATGTTACAATTATTCTCTTCTAATTAATATCATCGAATATATTCCTAATGACATTTAAAATAATAACAGTTGCATCACTATGCTAGCGGAGACATTTTAAAAGAAGCATTTATTATAGTAATTTTAATTCCTTCAAACAGTGTGTTAATGGAAAGGCCATTACACTGTTACAACATGTTATGGGTTTTTGTCGGTTATTATTATTATTATTATTATTATTATTATTATTATTATTATGTCTTATAAAAAGAAAACAAGTGCTTTCAGTTTCATTGAGTTTTTAAATAACGAATAATTTCTGAATATTATCAAATGTGAGACATTCAATTAGCAATTATCGTCTCAAGTTAAACATTGCGAAGGCAAGCTCATGAAAAGTTTGATTATCATCCAAAATATGCACCCATTAGCAGGTTTCAACATACGGATCCAGGTAATGACAGTCCTCAAACGCTTTTATTTTATTTGACTTATTTAACAATATAAATTTTCCACGTTTATTTCTCCCGAATGTTTGTCTATATGTCGTCTTTCAATATAATTGTAGGCAGAGCACCTACTTCCCTGCTTCATTTCACGTTTCAAGCCGAAACAGGGTCTAACCCTCCGAGAACAAGGAGCAAATTGTTAACGTCCACATCTGAATTCTCAAAATCATATCTAACCAGTGGCGTAGCAAGAATATTCTCCACCCCCACCCCCCAACCTCAGATCATAATTATGGGGTCCCCTCCCAATTGAGAAGATTATTTGGTGAGAATTTCGGGCCCCCCCCCCTCTTCCCCCAAGTAGCTAGAGACGCTTGGGATGTAACTACACCGCTGTCCGTAACTTATACCGTAACATATATTTAAAACTGTCTCCTCGTTACTGTCTCACTCAAAATATATTTTCCATAATACTAAAAAATGTAGATATTAATGTCACATACAAATAAAAACAAGGAATGTAATCTTCAAACGTCGTTAGACGTTCATTAAAAAGTATCTGTTTTTAAATAGACTGAACGGTCTTGTTATTAGATGTCTTGGTAGAATGTAATTATGATCATATGATGTCATACAATCTGTGGATATTTAAATAATCGCACTAGCTCTCGTTGTTTGAGTCAGCCCAATCATCCTGGTATTTCTAAGAAGGAATGCTTACATTTAAAACAGAAACTACCAAAAAATTTCTCAGCACATTCTGGAGGAAAGCAATCATATTTTTAACAACTTACATGACATCATGTTTGGCTATTATATTTAAACTTCCTCAATTTATGAAAAATGAATATGAGAAATTATTCCTGATTATTTAATGTAGATTTATAGCCAACCCCCCAAAAATATATATATTTTATCACTTTTACAAATGATCCAAATAAACACATTTATTGTTTCTCCTCGTTTGCTCGTCTGAATCTATACCTCAAATTCTTCATATTTTTTCAATACAGAGATACCAATAACTTGTATTATTTTGACAACAAAGTCATCAACAGTGATAGTTATTCAAGAGACAATATGTGATATCATATAAGTCTGTTACACGTTTTGCACACTGCCACGCGCTTTGTATAGCGTTAGATCGTTTTGTGCACCATGGGCTTGCGTTTTTAGAAGATCAGTCTTTGAGAACCTTTCGAAAATACCCAGTTTTCAATGTGTTAAAAACTATTGTCGTCGTTATCGGGTGTATTGAATAGCAGCTGTGTGAATGCGGATTTTTTTCTATTTTTTGTGTGTCCTTGTATAAATTGTTTTGTCCACGGATTTGCTATTTGTGGGGATGTAATGGGAAACAACACAAAATAGCTTATACAATGCTTTTCCTGCAGAAACACCATTAAACCTTTAAATTATTAAATATTGGCTATCGCTAATCACACTTATTAGCGCAGACTTCATTTTCGGTCATGAATAGCAGTAATTCCTTTATAACTGTCAGAATGTCAGAATGAGTAATGACTTTAATATTACGGCACCTGATGACTTTAAAAGAAGGTTCTTTTTTTTTTTTTAAATTGCATAAAGTCAGAAGTTGCGGTACTCAAAAATAAGAAACATCTGAAGAACATGTTTTTTTATCAATGATTACCTCAGTTGGACTCTAGCTATTAACTAAAAACTTCAAGCATTACACTTATATTAATTTGTGAAATTTATATATTATTAACCAGAATTATAGTTTCATTTTGTCCTTATTACTATCTTTCCGTCATTTAAATTTTGTTATTTTTTATTAGAAACAACAACAAATATAACCCCGATGTACACCTGTCGATTGCACCTTGTTTATGAATTAATCTTACAAGTCCAAAGTTGTTGTACCATGTAAAAATTAGCTATCTAATATTTTATAAGCAAAGAGGACGCAAGCTAACGTTGTTGTACCATGTAAAAATTAGCTATCTAATATTTTAGAAGCAAAGAGGACGCAAGCTAACGTTGTTGTACCATGTAAAAATTAGCTATCTAATATTTTATAAGCAAAGAGGACGCAAGCTAACGTTTAGCGACAGACATATGGCAATGTACATAAGGAAAAGTCTTTATAATATGCAGTCATAGTCGGTACATATCCTATTTTATGAATTTGAATGATGCGATATTTTATTTGCAGTAAAAACTCTTATTCGGGTACTAAAAGAACCTATATAACTGGTCAAAATAGACAGTCAGCTAAACTGCTCACTGAAACCCTGGCTTTACAATTATTTGTCTTCCAAACTATATCACTATGCACAAGGAGCATCATATGCTAGCCATTTGAAACTTCACTATGTACACGGAACATCATATGCTGGCCATTTGAAACTTCACTATGTACACGGAGCATCATATGCTGGCCATTTGAAACTTCACTATGCACAAAGAACACCATATATATGTTACTTGATTTCTTTTTGGAACCTTTGTTCGAAAATTATCCCTTCAACCATTGTTTGATTCTCGATTGCACTCAGGTAAAGCTCGCTCTTTAACACTGCAGATATTCTGATTCTATCCCACATTTAAAGAATGTATATGTGGGTAGGATGTGACACTGGATTATCGGCCTCATTATCCAAGTACGAGTCAAGGTGCATTCTTTTTCTCACCGATGACGTAAAAAGTCTTCTTCCTTCCACATTCAAAACATACCGCCGAAATATCAAACATTTTCAACTCCACAAAGATAATTTGTACAAATTGCAAACCGATCTTACTTCAAGAGTATCACCGCTAGATTAGATAGCAGAAATTGCTAGTCGATATACATTTTTGAACACTTAGATAGGGCCGTTTTCGAAATGACAGAGGACGGGAATGTATAGTTATATTTGTACACAGGAAATATGTGATTATTTTTAAGATAAAAACACGTGGTTAGAATAAAAATAATCCATAAAACTCGGTGGATGAAATTTTTTTTTTTTTTTTATAAGTTTCAATTGTTTCTCAAGCATTTAACAAGTGATCGAGGCCTTACGTAAAGCTTATTTTTTGGAGAACGGATGAAATTTTTTGACAGTAGACACATTCCCTCATTAAATATAATGTATGTTCACCGAAGGTTAAGAGACTTCCACCGATTTGGAGTTATTTTAGGGGGTAGGAGGTGATTGCTTGTTCTTCGTAAAATCGTTATCGTACTTGTTCGTTGATTAAGTTATGTGTCCGAGTATGCACCCCCTTCCATCATTTCTTTCTGGAGCAAAACTAGTATTCGTTTTTTTATCTAATAACTTAAAATCATGGATTATATGCTATAAAAAACTCTCGTAGAGACCATTAGATGTCCGCTTTGATTGAATTCCAGACGTATTATTACAGTAAAAGGCAGTGTGCATTTCAGATATCTCTATATTTATTAGTATTGATTGATCTGAATGGCAGAATAGTTTTCTTATGGCAAAATATTCCGCTAAAAACAGACTACACGTCTTGCGTGACTCTATTTGCAGTAGGAATGTTTTCTTTCCCAAACAATCATTTTAAAATCCACCGTTTTCCTGGGTCCAGTTATAAATGATGCCAACGACACTTAAGATTCCCATAATATCCGTAATCTTGTTCAGGAAACTGCTTGGGAGCAATAATTATTTCAAAGGCAACAATCAAATATTATCAGAATCAATTAGATCGACTCTACACAGGATGACGTTCATGTGAAAATGATTTTTAAGGATGGAAATAAGGAAAACTATTTCAGATGGGATTTATTGCGAAGTAAGCAAATATTCTGGTTCTCTGAAAAGTTTGGAATTGACTCTCACGGCTCAAAGCATACGTTTAAGTCAGGAGTATCGGCTCTTAATTCCGAGTCAAACTTCTGACGTCATCACTCTGCAGTAAGAAGACTAATTCACCTAGACTGTAGTCCATAAGGAGTCCAGTTGCTATATTAATTAACAGAGTAATTATGGTGTAGTTTACAGCTTCTGATTAAAATATCCTATAGAGACATTGTCAAATTGCCTGTATAACATCTAGCATGATATCATTTGCAATCAAACGGTTATATATCTATATATATATATATATATATATATATATATATATATATATATATATATAAGTTTTTAGATTATTGTCATATCTAATGGCACAACGGATTTAATCTAAATGGTCAAATAATTAAGGAATACAAAATACACAAATATAATTACGTTTCAGTCCAGTCAAATCATGTATTAAAATTCCTAGAGAGTTGTTTGTGTTAACTCCAACTTAGGACTAAACTTAGTCATGTTAGATCTATTAGCCACACAGACTATAAGCAACCTAGTTTATGTAAGGTGTGCAGTAGCGTAATAAGGGGGACGGGGCGGTTGCCCCGGGCGCCAGAGGTCTTGGGGCGCCAAAACAGCTGATAAAAATTCGGGCCTCGTATTCTGGCCCTTTTTGGCCATCATCGTCGCCCCGGGCGCCATTTACCATTAGTACGCCACTGAAGGTGTGTTTTTAATTATTTATATAGCTTGAACATGGACACGATTTTCCCGCACTGCTATGGAATAGAGTGTTCGTAAAATAAGGTTCATGAAACACCTCTCATTTATTTTATATGTAAGGTTTCTCTTTCGATGGATGAAAAGATACAATTTTCTGAAAGGAAATGAAACCGATACTCAAGCGCAAAGGCGTTTATTTCCAGAAACCATGTCTAAGACAATGTTAACAATGCAATCTTTTTACGATGATATTCACTAGCACTGAGATACTGTAATAAAAATGATTTTATACAAAATACGTTGGTTGATAAAGTGGATCGGGGAGGCTTGGGTCTATAAAGACGAGTTATTTCATACGACATAAAGGTTTGTAAACATAAATCGATAGAATTGTTTTCAATTATATTTATTTTTGTTTTGGCAAAGAATAAAGCTCTTAAAGTCTCAAACATTGCATTACATTCAACAGACGTGAGATTCAATATCCTTCCACGTATAAAGATGACGATATAAATACGATCTGTCGCTTAGCATAAATGTTTTTGTTATCATGCGGGTAAGGCTTTATTCTAAACTAAATACATATCACTTTTACTTTTCTTAAACACGACATTCAATGTTTCCCTTTCAGCTGAATATATGTGCTGGTACTATTTGTATTAACTTCCTGAGCACGATTTAAGCAAATAAGGTCAAACATTGTACATAAAGCTTCAGAAACATTCTAAAATTCTTAAAAGAAATTAAATGTTAACCTTTAAGACCAATGTGTTTTAAAGGTATCAGAGAGGGAGATAGAGAGAGTTATATTTTCACCAACTCTAACTGGGTAAAATCTGGAATCATCTTTGAAATAATCGGCTGGACATCTTCTAGAGGATGTAGTCCTGACTGAGGTGGAGGCGGTCCTAGCTATACTAAATATCTATCACAATACGTCGTCAACAGATCACAAAACGCCGTCAAAATATTAAAGAAATAATGCAAAATCGATAGATTCTGATTACTTTCTTTGGTTATTGTGTCTAAATAGCACTGCAATTTAGCAGACAGGTTTTCGTTTATTTCATGAATAGCGTGTGTTACAAGAAGAAACTATTTCATTTGCGTGATGTTGTTAACGTTTATCTGTGACACTTATTTGCCCTTTTCTGCTTCCACACAGATAACCTGTAATTGTTATGAGTCTAAGCTGGTTTATAAAACAAGATTCGAAAACAATCATTGTTTCTAAATTTCAATAGTCTTGAGAACTTGATGAAGGTATGGATAATGAGATAATAATGGCATTCGCTGCCGTAAAAAAAGGCATTAGCTGTATTTATTCAATTGTACCCCTGTTATACTTACAATGAATTTAATATTCTCTGACATATTTTAGGCTTACCGCGTGTCAAATAGATAAGAACATTTTGACCAGGAAAAAACTGATTGCTTGTTGGTTTTTTTTGTGAGTTTTTTTTTTTTTTTTTGGGGGGGGGGTGTCTATTTTGTTAGCATTCATTTGAATTCGCCTCTTATTTAGATGCTAACGGTCAAACACGAAGATAGAGGCCAGCCACAATGACCTCTTGGTTTGACCTTCAAGTGGAATATACATAAAGGGCATGGTCCACTCGAGAAATAGGTATAGCGCTGAATGCATTACGCATGCATAGTATTACAAACTTATCTCGCTCACATAAACCATGTAAGCCCACTGTACTGTTGAATGGTTGAACAGGTATTAAAAAGTATTCCAATGAAAGGTCAAAACGGACAACTTATTTAGGTCAGTATGCACACCACACTGAGAAAACTGGAGAGAAAACTACATGTACTTCATCTGACACGTAATTGTCGAGAGCAATAATAATTACTGAACAAATGTGCATTTCGACCAAATTATTAATATACGTTTTAGTATCGCTCAAATTCTCACTGCTATTATTTTAGGTATCCATACTAATGTTTACACAAAAGCGCATGATCATGCAAACAAGTAAACGTTTGGATCTGGCAACTTTTCAGCGATCGCTTGAAGACCATGTGGACCGATACCGGAAATACTTACTGCGCGGAAACAGGAATACTGTTTTCAGAAAAGGCGGAAAGCAAACACATTCGTTCATCCGCTGCTTTCCTCTAAAATGTCATGTTTTATTTTTCTAACAACATTAAAAATCCATTACGTTGAATCAGTGACTGAATGATATAATTCAACATTTTCTTTTTGTGAAACAAAAAATTCCAGCTAATGCCTCCTTAAAATAAACTGTTTTAAAATATGACCTTCGCAGATTAAATTGACACATTTAAAGTCAATTGAATTATTACAATTTCAAAATAACATCCGGCGGTTAAGAACGACGATGGATCTTATTTGTTTAATCGATAAAGTTTTATGATCTGCATGTTAAATTCATTAAGGTAATCGCAAGTGTGAACATTTCCTTCAGTTTGAAGAAATATGACTCAACAAGGCTGACACAATACGATACGATTGGGTCTGCGAATGATACGTTGATTTGGGTCTGCGAATGATACGTTGATGTCAAGAGGCGATCGATTCGGGTGAAGTTTACGTTCAATTGCTGGAGTTTTACAATGCTATAGACTGGATGAATGGAGAATTGTAGTTTTCAGAAGGCGATCATATTTTCATCGCCCAGGGCGAGGAGCTGCAAAATGGCGACTGTCACAAGAACTATTGTAATGTTGACGGCAAACAAATATGTTAAATATTCAACATTTTAAAAAGCATCAGAAACATTGTGTGCCTAAATATTACTGACTTCCAGCTTGTACATCTAACTACAGAGGTCATAAACTCCTACGTTTCAAGAGATATTTTTAAAAAGGGAATTGATTTCCAACAATTCAAGCCCTGTTATATATCGTCTAAATTATGAATTCTGTAGATATATAAATGTGTGTAAGGGGAATAAATACTGAAAATAATAACAGTAGATCTATTTATTGCTTTTAATAACTGTTTAAACGGAAGTATTTCAAGTTTTCTTTTTTTTTTTACTCATATCCATGATGCATATCTGTTATAATCAGCCTGACTTAAGCAGACTTCGCTAAAACCCGTATACTGACCGAAAGGCAAAAAGTAATGGAGTCATTTGCAAGAACAATGTTTTCCTTCCTTGGTTTTATAAAGGATAATTCTTGTTTTGCGTAAACATAAACTGTCATATGCATGTTCAATACATGTTTCGTTATGGTTTATAAAGCAAGAAATAACTTTGTTCATTTGTTGTTGAATAACCATTTTTCTTTGATTCCATATCTCCATTTTTATTGACATTCACACGAAGAATAGATCACAAAATGTATCAATAAATTATGAGTAGTTTTCATTAAATAATAAAAACACAAGTTGTTCATTTTTCTTAAAAAATATACGCAAAATGTTTTTATGGATTACCATTTGGTGAATATGAATGAACGCTTAATTAGCCTTTAACATTTCTCAAGTTATTCCTTAAGAGTATATCTTTTAACTTTGGGGTATTTTTTTAATTTAAAAAAAAAAAATTTAATTTTTTTTTCTTCAAACGAACTGCTGTTGAGTTATGGGTTTGAATAACGGTCATCAACGAATGGTGAAGCCAATATTACATGGAAACCATTTTGACGATTCAGTCATATTGTGTAAAGATGATATTTTATTTTTAATCAATTGTGTCTTCTGTTACTGCTTTCCCTGTATTACCTACACAAATATAGACTGAACTTCGTGCAGTGCAATCATAAATTGAACAATTTATCAATGATTAAATATACATTACAAATTACTCAATTTTCAAATCCCAAAATTACGTCAAGAATCTTGACTTATCCTATATCCATATTCGATATATTGTATACAATATATTTATGCGCTGGGAAAAATGCCTTAGTTATGATTATCAGTATTTAAGTACGGTTTACAGGAGACAAAATACTTTGGTCTGAATAAGGTTCAATGCGTATTTAGCAGATATAGAACTTTTATGCCAAATTAAAAATAAATAAATAAATCATATACATTTTCTTTATTGAAGTGCAGTAATTAAAACTGAAGCAGAAATTTTACATGGAACCACGTTCCAGACGTTGTCTTTCCAATCTGAATTGTGCACCCACATCATGAGTTTGTCATTTTGCCGGTAGAACAGTTATGTTTAAACACTTTGGAACAGATAAAGCTCGACAACGGAAATTAAGAAGGTAAAACTATTCATTCAGCCATGTTGTATTCCCTGTGAGTTCAACGAGAAAAAACTTTAAATCAGGTAGTCTCCACAACTCAGTATATTAAGTTCATGGCTTATAAACCTGATTTCCAAACTGAGCTGCCAGTTTCCTCATTTGCTGAATAATGCAATCATATTCCTTTACCAGAAAGGTCACTTGTTTGCAAGATTTCGGTAATAAACTAATGGAATATATATGTGTTCCATGTTTTGAAGTTATTCTCTTCTTTATTAAAAAAAAGAGGGGGGGGGCTATAATTGTACCATTGTACCAAATCTACGAGTATGGAATTATCCAAAAAGCGAATATAACAATGAAAAGTAAATTTAAATGAAATGAAATTTAAAATTAAGCTATGAACATTAAAGCAATTCACTGTTTCAAATGGATTTGTGAGGAACTTTTTATATTTTGAAGATTTGTGTTCTGTTAATATTACAGCTCATTTTTATCTATATACACAATGCTAAAAAATCAACGCAACAATATTCAAAGAACGTTACTAGCTGTTCTATCATGCGGCTTTTTTTTTTTTTTTTTTTTTTTTGTAAAGTCTTTGTTACTTGATCGTGTCAAGAAAAGCTGCTATTTTTATATTTACAGCGGATTCGGGTGCAAGTAGGCACGGGAGGAGTTTGTAAATACATATTTACGTTAGATATGAACTAATACACGAAAATATCAAAACCGCAGTAGAAACTCTTTAAAGTCATAATACATAACGTTATACACCCACCCAACCTTTACTGAAAATTGTTTATAAAAGACGTTCTACAACAAAGACTTCTATATTGATGTTATTTATTTCTCCTCAGCTTTCGTCGCATTCACATATACATTAGTGAAGTCTCCACTGATCGCGGCACCCAGTTTGAACACATATGTGAACTTGCAAACAAAGACTATTAATTGAGAATAGAGGTTTTATTGGTTTCAGTTCTGGATAGTAATACTTCAGACTTCATTATTTTGCTTAGAAATATCAGTAGAGAATGCTTCTACAAGGGGGGGGGGGGGGAATCACAGGAGAATATAAATCGATATGGTACTTCAGTATTTAATAATAAAAGAAAATCATGGCTGGGAGCAATTAGATAGGACAAGGAAGAGAAAGGAACATATGAACTCAATCACATTTTGAACGCTTCGTGACCCTCGTTTATCCCTGGTCAACTGGATGACATGCAGAAATTGAACAGGAAGTTCTTTCATTGGATGATCCTCAGCTCTGTGGTTCAAAAACAGAAACAAAACAAAACAATAATGAAATACTTCAGCACGAAAGCGTTGACAAAGTATCTAAGCGACCCATTTGGTGACAGCTGTTGGAAATTGAAGCTTTTATGTGACTCTTTAGAGCGAATTAATCCTTGAATCAGTAATCATTATTCTTAAATCATATCGTCATAACGAAGCCAGCTTCCTGCTAATCTTAATTATTTTCTCTTTTAGAAAATTCAGAACCAAACATTATCTATCTCTAGTTCACAATTATTCTGGTGTCAGTTAACCATGTATCCGTGTAAATATAACATTGAAAGCAGATTTTGTGTGAAAAATGTGTTTCGTTTTTTAAATTGGTTATTCTGAAGAAAGAAGAAAAACGTATTGGTTGCGTGTTGAATAAAAGAATGCTCATTACTATACGTGCTAGAAATATCCCATAGTAACCTAAACGTGAAGTTCTACTCCCTTCCTGTAACAATATTCCCACCTCCAGACACACAGCGAGTGTGTGCGTTCCTGCAAATACTAACTTCTGTCTGTAGGTGGAAATCAACTGATCCAAGATAAAATTCGTTGTTAATTACAAAACTTGCGTGTTTAGTTAGAGATGTCTCATAGACATGTAATAATGATAATTCATATCCAAAACCAAAATGAGATTTTTTCACAAGTTTTAACATCATACTTTTAATTTGAAATCTTTTACATAGGAAATGCACCATATTCGGTATGGTATTACATAGTAAATGCACCATATTCGGTAGGGTATTACATAGGAAATGCATCATATTCGGTAAGGTATTACATAGGAAATGCATCATATTCGGTAGGGTATTACATAGGAAATGCATCATATTCGGTAGGGTATTACATAGGAAATGCATCATATTCGGTAGGGTATTACATAGGAAATGCATCATATTCGGTAGGGTATTACATAGGAAATGCATCATATTCGGTAGGGTATTACATAGGAAATGCATCATATTCGGTAGGGTATTACATAGGAAATGCATCATATTCGGTAGGGTATTACATAGGAAATGCATCATATTCGGTAGGGTATTACATAGGAAATGCATCATATTCGGTAGGGTAATATTGTAGTGGAGTCCTCTTGAGTATTAATTGCTCTGTCAATAATAGGAGCTGATATTTTCTTTTCATACTACAGTTACATTCCTAAAAATATGATTTGTTGATTGCTACGACAATCAGTATCCGGGACCTTTCCCCCTTCCTGTTCTTGGGAGAATATCACAGAAATATTTCCCCTTTTCATGTTCTTGGGAGAATATCACAGAAATATTTACCCTTTCCTGTTCGTGGGAGAATATCACAGAAATATTTCCCCTTTCCTGTTCTTGGGAGAATATCACAGAAATATTTCCCCCCTTACTTTTCTTGGGAAAATATCACCGAAATATTTCCCCTTTCCTGTTCTTGGGAGAATATCACCTAAATATTTCCCTCTTCTTGCTCTTGTGAGAATATCACAGAAACATTTCCCCCCTTCCTGTTCTTGTGAGAATATCACAGAAACATTTCCCACTTCCTTTCTTGGGGAAATATCACATAGATACTTCCCCCTTCCTGTTCTTGGGACAAAAATGTCGATCATGTTGTTTGATTTGAGTTAAAACTTTAGTCATCTCTAGCATTGTAAATGAAAATGGCTGAATAGTTTGTGCACAGTTTAGCAGGTGACTACTTTTACATATGATTATATATGATTGACCTTTAGCTTATATACCTTTATATACGATTGACCTTTAGCTTATGACTACTTCAGGAATGTTTCAGTGCAAAGCGATGGTCTCATGATGTTATTAGACTATTTTTTGCAAATACTTATTTACTTTTTCCTTGATTGCAAGCTGTTTCATTGACACAAAACTCGATTTACATGTCAATGTTTCTAGTATCCACATATTTGTTTTACATGCCTTTTCATCGTACATTATCGAAGCTACTTACATTACTGACTCTGTTCCTGAATATTTAATAATTTTACTATCTTTTGTTTCGCATTCTCCTTTTAATTGTTATGGATATTACATTGTATGTAGGCATGTATGTATGTATGTATGTATGTATGTATGTATGTATGTATGTATGTATGTATGTATGTATGTATGTATGTATGTATGTATGTATGTATGTATTTGTGGATGGATGTATGGATGGATGGATGAATATGGTTTCATTGCATGAGTTTTTATACCATCTTAATTCTGGTTATTATTTCGTTCTTATTGCGACCCTTTGGTCAAGTTCACACTCATTTTCTCAGTGTATAATCAATATTACCTTAGACAATAGCTAGAAATAAAGTGTAAGCCGGTGTTCCCACTCTCAACAAACATTTTAATTTCTACAGATCATCACTCAACGACAGTATTATTGCATAACTGAGTAATGCGGCGCTGCTAAATTGCGAGAAAATCTCATACGATGGCAGCCCGTGTAAATTTGAATAGGTTATTTTTTTATCAAAGTTAGCATCTGTAATTGGTGATACCATTTTGCTTTATGGGTCAGAGAGCCGTACTTTGATACTCAACAGTGTAACGGATTTTTTAAACTTGGAAGGTGTTCCCAAAAAGATACTGGTTCAGCTGGATCATGAATTAATTCAACTTCCATAGTACGTGTCCTGGATTTGGGGAATCAAAATAAAACCGCCTCTGCCCATGTACCTAATACTACAAATTGTATTGCACGTGCTGGTAATTATGTAAGAGAAGTATCTTTAATGTTTAACGTGCGTACATACAATTAAATAAAAAAAAATAATACAACTCGTCAGAAGGCAAATTACATCTCTTTCTGCAAGAATTTCGAATCATCCTCTTTCCGTCCATTCATTGGACATTATTTTTAGCTACAGCCCAAATACAGCAACGAACTTGTACAGTACAGCACAGGACTCGTTCGCAGTCTCGTACCTTACAACACAAGTACAATTTTTAGGTGATTTAAATGCGAATTAGTACATCTTTTATCATCGTACCATGCACAAAGGAATAGATAGAAAACGGATGTACGGTAGTATACAGAATCACGAGTATGTTTGGGCGATATATATATTGACTTGCCTCAAGTTGCATTTCACCCTACAACATCATCGAATACCAGTGGGATGTCCCAAAATCAAAGCAGCAGATTCAAATACTTGTTGTGGTTATGCATTTGCCGGGGAGCACGAAGGGAGAGTTTAGCCAGTGAGTTAAAACTCGTTCCCGTGTGCTGTGGGAAATGTTTGTACACTGTAAACCGTACAAGTTCATTATTATTATCTAATCGGTTACTTGGTACATAAACTGTATATTAAAATAGCTTCAAAAAGGATTTAAATAAAAAATTAAAGTCAAACACGAAAAGCGCCTGTTCTCAGTACAAGCAATTCACGTATTTAAATACGGCTGACATCATAAAAAACACGCGCCCAGACCGATTAAAACCTGCCTGATCATGTAAATATGAAATTTAGATTCAAGACAAGTTTAATCCTGTTATTACATAAAACATGACTACAGAGCAAAATTTATCTGAAAATTAAATATTGTATTTGTGTGATTTTAGATGTTAACCCATCATTAGGGATACGGTATGTAAACGCTTATAAATCAGATCCAACACAACACAGACTCTGATCTGCCGTCGCATAATCTGAAGGCAGATCATGGTCGAGCAGCTTGTTTTACTGATTAGTACTATTAAACAACAGAGACTTAGATCTGCTGGGCATTGCCCGACGGCAGATCAAGGTGTATGTTGTTTGTTCTTGGATCCGACTTGTGTGCGGGTATATACGGTATTCCTAAGCAAGATAATTGAATCCTATGCTCGCTAATTCTGTGAAATCAATGTGTACGGTACATTTAGAATTGGTCTTGAGTGTGAGATTGAGAAAGGTAAAATACAACAACAGACAAACATTTGAGGATTACAAAAGTAAAAATAAAAATTCTTTTATCGATTCTGCAATCAAACGACATGGAATCAGAATGACATCCGCCAGTCATCGACACTATCAGTCCAGAGCAATGATGAAACATGCCAATTTATGCTACAAACACATCACAACATACTATTCTAATCAACGTAGTTTGACGCCCATGGTTACCTTGAAAATTACAGAGAAGAGCAATAGTTAATACATTGACAGAAAATCTTAAGACAACCGGACTCTCTTAATTTGGAGATGGGGTGAAATAATTGGAGAAAAGCGTGTCGAACGACGGTTTAATTCTTGCGATGTTTTATGTGGTTCTTTAAAAACTGACAAATAGTGTTTTGCGATTGAATTTTGCACAAGAAAGAAGTTCATTTATATTCAAGATAGATATAACTGGAACTGAAGCATATGCTACATAAGTTTAAAACCTTTGAGCTGGAACTCAGCTTGCTTTGCATTTCTTGGAACTAGATCTGTAACCAATGTCTCTGTCATTAGTGACAAAGCATGCTCACAAACAAACTCGTGTAGGCCTAATAAGTTTTCTTTATTATTTTTGTTTAAAGTCTTTTATTTCTTTTTTATTTTCCACGGTTGAGGGATAATAAATTTGTACTCGATTATTTTTGTATATTGGAGAAAAGGACACGCTACCTGAAAAGTGACCTGAGATACAAATAGTAGAGCTATGCATTCTCTAAAACTACATTCAGCTGTTTCGATATCTTGCTGATTTGACACTGTCTGAAGCTGACGATGACAAATATAATCAAACCATACAAAGAATTTCTAATTAAATTCCATGACGATAAAAAAGCTTCATGATAGTAATGTATAATTAATGTTACATTTAATTAAATGTAATCCGTGTGTCAAAGTCCACTTATCTATAAAAAGTATTATCTAATAATAGTTTTAAAGTAACATAATAAAAGACACGTTTATTTCATTCGTGGTATCTGGGCTTTTCAAATTGAACTGAATCAAAGTTAACTATTTGTCAAATTCTAACATCTCAAGTTAATTCGGGAAATCGGTTAAAAGACAACAATGATTAATGAAAAACGACCCTCTTTAATGAACTTCTTTTGATGTTTCACCAGCTGACCTTTTTTGAAAACAGACTCGTTTTCTTTCACACATATGTACACAAATAAATGCACGTGTACGCTCGATATTCTGCACACTATATTCGTGAAGGTGTTAATATTTACCTAATGATTTTAAAATGACTGTGTTGGTACGAGGCACCACATTAAATGGAAACCATCAACCATCAGTTTGTGACAACATTTACAAATTAAATCATTGCTGATTCGACTTGACAGTACTATTGTAGATGATTAAAATGCACGACAAACTAGCTTTATTCTAAATCAATGATAGCACTGTTTTTTATTTATTTAATGTTTTTTAATTCTGTTCTAATTGTATTTAAGGCTTGGAGAAAACAACTAAATACAACAGAGGGGATGCATCTGCTTGTTCTCTTCAAATAAAAGCAAACCAGGATCCCATTTTGAGTATGTTTACGGTAGCGTGTCCGAATATTCATTTACTTCTGTACTGTTAAATATATTGTAGACAGAATCGGCTGAATCTATTTACTACTTAATAAATGAGTGTCCATTGTTCTCTTGTCATATCCAGATGATTGCTTGCAAGGGATAATAAATAGCTCTGAATTATTCGAAAGCATTTCTTTTTGAGTTCCTCCTAGGCTGGGTTACTGATCAGATGTAGACCGACGATACTACAGCAAAAATATTAATATAATTTCTCTAACTGACAACCCTATCAATTCCAACCGATAACCCGCTCAACATTTTTCTTTACAATAAATATATTGCTGTACGGATAACTAAAATTAGGTTGTTACTCGTGTCATCGGGCAGTATTAAGTCAAACCAGGTATGAAATGCAGTGTATTTATTTGACCTTTCATTCTTGTAGTGAGAGGGTTGACCCGTTCCAATGTGACTGTGAAACATCAGCCACCATACGTACTCGATTATACGACGAAAAAAACCAATTAATGCTTAGCTCTGATTCCATTTAGCAGATTCTGGATCAAGTTTCTGTATAAACTATCTGTAAAAACAAATGTTGTAGCAGTAGTAGCAGTAGCAATAGTAGTAGCAGTAGCAATAGTAGTAGCAGTAGCAATAGTAGTAGCAGTAGCAATAGTAGTAGTAGCAGCTGTAGTAACCACATTAGTAGCAGTAGCAATAGTAGTAGCAGTAGCTGTAGTAACAGCAGTAGTAGCAGTAGCAATAGTAGTAGCAGCAGCTGTAGTAACAGCATTAGTAGTAGCAGTAGCAATAGTAGTAGCAGCAGCTGTAGTAACAGCATTAGTAGCAGTAGCAATAGTAGTAGCAGCAGCTGTAGTAACAGCAGTAGTAGTAGTAGCAATAGTAGTAGCAGCAGCTGTAGTAACAGCATTAGTAGTAGCAGTAGCAATAGTAGTAGCAGCAGCTGTAGTAACAGCATTAGTAGTAGCAATAGCAATAGTAGTAGCAGCAGCTGTAGTAACAGCATTAGTAGTAGCAGTAGCAATAGTAGTAGCAGCAGCTGTAGTAACAGCATTAGTAGTAGCAGTAGCAATAGTAGAAGCAGCAGCTGTAGTAACAGCATTAGTAGTAGCAGTATCAATAGTAGTAGCAGCAGCTGTAGTAGCAGCATTAGTAGCGGCAGTGGCACATGTTGTGCTGATAATAGTAGTGACAACAAACGAAAACGTCAGCGATGGTAGCAGTAGTGCCAGAAGGAGTAGAGGTGTAGCAGCAAAAGAAATTACTGAGAAAATCTTGAGCCTTTAAAGTGGAGCTTAGTACAGAAAGAGTTTATAAGAGAGACTCAAAATACTCCAAAGAATACTCAAGGTGAGTTACAGTTAAACACATGTGATGCCTTGTTTATATGGCGTTTTTCTAAAATTAGGTTTTTATGCAATAAGAGCACGAGGAGTGAAATAATAGCATCGTTTATGACAAGAAATGCCTATTATGAAGCTAACAACTAAGTCAAATGGTGCAATAAAATTCCCACAATCAAGTTCATCTAAAAAATCATCTGAATTGGCCTTTGTATACTGAATATGGCTTAAGTGCCAATAAATGAAACAATGTGCTGTGCCGGCATTAAATATTTATAGGCAATGAATGTGAAATTGTACACGCCGGGACCTAGTTATAAAAAATTCATTTTTAACAAATTTTCGTTAATATGAAGCCTCATAATATGTTGGGATTTTTTTATTTTTTTGTTTGTTTTGTTTTTGTGTTTACGAATGCAAATATTGGAAGAAGGAAACACAACTTGAATATGTAAGAGTAATATACTATGCTGCCCAAAAATGACCAATATGTTTTAAAATCAAGAAAGCGCAGAACTTAAAGAGGTAAAAATATAGAACAACAGTTTTAAGTATAATCCATTTATTATAGAAAGTTATTGCGCAGAGATGTTTTAAATCAATAAAAATAAATTAGTTAGAAACAGCCAAAACATTATTACGTGTTTTTTAATTGATTTATAATTATGTTTGCCAAAGCTAATTTGCCTGGTAAAGGCATTATTTAATAACGTTTTTAACAATTGATTTTAGTTATATTATTAAAGCTTTCCAATTTAAAGTGAATGGAAGGTAAAATTTTTCTCAACAGGTAACCTGTCAGCTTATTTACACAGAATAGTAGCTAGTTTGATATATAAAAGCAGAACGCAAAATTAAAAATATCAAACTAGCTACTGTCCAGTCGACAATGCCAAAGAACTCCGATTAAATTCATTGAGGTTTAGTAGATATTTAGCTGCACGCCAAATTTAGATGGAATCCGTTTAACTGGAGAGTAGTACGCACGGGCGGACAGACAGAATGACAAATGAGAGGACAGGCGAAAGAAAGAAGCAAACGAGAGTACCTTTTTATTAAATATACTTTCTAATCACTGTTGGTTTTTGCCGACGAGAGGACAGGCTAAATCTAACATACCCTTTCATACCACGTTTAGGGCTCTGTAAACGACAACAATTAAAAAAAGACAACCAACCTGTCATTATTAGTTAAAAACTAATTCCGATTTTGCTCTGCTTGAAGCTGGCAATGACAAATAACATCGAAAATAGAAAGAATATGTTTTAAATTAATACAAAATAAATAAGTTATAAACAGCCAAAACATTATTACGTGTTATTTAACTGATTTATAATTATGTTTGCCAAAGCAACTCTGCCTGTTAAAGGCTTTATTTAATAACGTTTTTAGCGATTGATTTTAGCTATATTATTAAGCTTTCAAAAGTAAAGTGAATGGAAGGTAAATATTTCTCATCAGGTAACCTGTCAGCTTATTTACACAGAATGTTGTTTTGAAGAAAAGTAATGATAACGCAATATGACTCTCTTTAATCAAGTTTTGATGTTAGATAAGCTGTATCTAATTATATCTCTCACACGCAAACACACACACACACACACACACACACACACACACACACACACACACACATTGGCAATCTCTGTAATCAACTGTTTCTGTTGGATAAACTGTATTTAATTATCTCTCTCACACACACTCGTACACATTGATACTCTCTTTAATTAACTATTTCGCTGTTGGATAAGCTGTTATTTAATTATCTCTCTCACACGCAAACACACACACACATGCACACTCTCAATCTCTTTAATCAACTCTTTTCATGTTGGATAATCTGTTTTTAGTTGTCTCTCACACACAAATACGCACAAAGTCACACACACACACACACACACACACACACACAGACACTGATAATATCTTTATTCAACTCTTTTGATGTTGGATAAGCTGTATTTAATTACACCTGTCTCACACACACACTCCCACATGTACACAATCAGATACGCACGCACGCGGGAACACTGAATTATTGATACAAACTATTCCCACACATGCTGATCATGAATAATTTGTTGTCGGAACGGTTCTGCAAGACACAAAAATATATGACAACAACCTCTTGCTTAGTGTTACAAACTATTATGAATTAACTCACACGCAGATTGAGCAGAATACTGAAAACGTCAAGGAAAAATAATAAAACTGCCCAAGTAGTCACGAAACCTTCAATAAATGAACTGAACTCATGATATATATATATATATATATATATATATATATATATATATATATATATATATATATATATATATATATATATATAAAGAGTACCACTGGATCCAGCAAGTGATCGCGTGTGTCAGTTATTGATTAAGATAAATGCAATAAACTGACAATGAACAGTGCAAAACTAGTTTTCATCTAGCCTAAGTGCTTTCGACTCTCTTTGAGTCTTTTTCAACGGCAAACACAAAACAGAGATAAGACAAACAATAAACACAAAAAAGCGTTGCAAAAAGTTTACATAACTATTTATAAGGGAATTACAGCTTGAAAAGCTTTGTCATTTTAGCTTTATTCTAATCAAAGTTATTGACTGTCAAAGTTTCTAGACTTTAAACTTTAGCTTGAGTTTCTATCTCAGAAAGTTTTAAGATACCAAGTCTGGTCACAGACTTCCATATTATAAGAATACCAAGTCTGGTCACAGACTTCCAGATTCTAAGAATACCAAGTCTTGTCACAGACTTCCAGATTCTAAGAATACCAAGTCTGGTCACAGACTTCCAGATTCTAAGAATACCAATTCTGGTCACAGACTTCCAGATTCTAAGAATACCAACTCTGGTCACAGACTTCCAGATTCTAAAACATCTCATAGGAACATAATCATATTTTATTTTCAGAGATCGTTTATTAGTGGATAAATATTTTATACTTAATTCGATTTTTATCACCATTTTTTTTCAAAAGTTCAACATTAAAAAGTGATTCGGTTCATGAATAATCAAGAAAACAAACTGCGCCTATGATAATACCGCTTCAAGCTGGTTGCACGCACTCGGTGGTTAGCCAGATCAAAGAGGAATGCTAGATTTCACAGTAACTTAAATACCGGTTCAAAAGCGTCTGTGCTAAAGCAATTAACGGATAAAATTTCATGGTTAATTCGATTGCTTTCCTATAACCCTTTAACTAAATATATTGCATGATGAGGTTGTATTCATATGAGAAGGCCATGTTTAAATAACAGATCCTGAACCAAACACAGATTCCTTTACAAATTAGAGCATGAAAGGAATCTGACATAATTGCCAGCAAACAGTCCCTTATTACTTGCCAGGGCAAACCACTTTACCAAAGTGTCACCGGATATTCGTTCGCAGAAACAAAAAGACTTGCTTTTAATGCAGTATATGGTAACTTCCTGTGCGAAAACCTACAATTGGTTTTTTTTTTTACAATAGCTTATAGTTATATCAATATTTGACAAAAAGTGATGGGTGGCATTCGTGAATATTTTGTATTCAAACGTTTTGAGGTGCAAGCACACAATCAATGTCCGAATGAAAGTGTATAACGAGCTTCCCTACCCGACCGATCTACTCTATCGTCTCATCCTCGGACTTCTGTCCTGTGTTTTTAGTTTTCCAATCTTGCGCACCGGATTTCCGCCTAATCATATCATAATTCTCAAATCCACCATACATAATTTACTGTAATATATATAGCTGTCACAAAATGTTACAAATACATTTCGACATTTGTTTGCTTTTGTTGTTGTTGCTGTTGTTGTTTTCATATCTCAAAGCCTAAATATGTACATATATGTATGTTTTTGTATGGAATCTATAAATGTAAATGTTAACTGTTTCATTCTTTTAGAGTAATTGGATTCTCTCTGATTTGGTGACGATTGACACATTCTTCGAAATTGAATTCTGCAAAATCTAACGAGCTTGAGAGTCTTTTCGTAGAGTTCCCCGACATATAGTAATCAGAGTAAAGTCAAGAGTCCCCAATCATATAGTAATCAGAGTAAAATCAAGACAGTCGGCAAGGTGTTTTTAAGAATTCAAGAAAGACTATTTTACTCTCATTGCCATTATTTAGATCCATTATATGGGAATCAAGCAACGACTTTTCCACGTATATCTGAATTCGGTCCTCGTGATATATTGTCGTTTTCTTGTAAATAACAGTGGTAAAGACGTTAAGCATTGATGTGCATTACTGAAAACTGTTGTTGAATCTTTATACAAGTATGTTTAGAGTGTTATTCTTCCCCTGAAAAAAAAATAGGAACTTGATACGTAAGGAAATGGCTCCAAACAGTCGATGACTGCTATATTTATACGGGTTGTGAATTCAGTGTATTCCGACATCAAGCCAAATACTGCGGTTACGACTACTTCTGAATACGACACAGACATCGGCGCGTCGATTGACGTCATTTACATTCCTGATAAACACCATGTTCATATTGGAGGGGGTTGTCAGTGTCATTTACTTGAAATACAAATAAAGCCGTCAAAATACTTTATTTCATGTCATATTAAATTGATTTTTATTTGAATATTCTGCATATTTTGAAGTTCTCCCTAAACTAATATTTTCTGCACATGTTTTACCATAATGTTTCCTGGAGATAAAGAATGATATGTTTGATGGCTTCATTAATTTACAGTGCTGATTTTTCTAAAAAGTTTCTAAACCTGCGAGAAGAGAGTTTCTGGAAAATTAAATATTTTTACAGAACGTAATGCAGTTTGATGTATGTAAAATTTAAGCATTTGCGGATTAAAATTTGATTAAAAATAACAGTAATTTCTAGTTATTTTAAACATATTTTATTGCCATAAATGCTGACAAATGGGGTCGGGCTACAAGTTCTCACAACTTAGAATAAGCCCTTCCCCTACAATCGATAAGAAATTTACATGGATAGCGGCAGTAAATTAGTATCATTTCATACAATTATATGGTCAAATACATGATTCAGGCAAAGAGAGAGAGAGAGAATTTTCTGTTGACTATTTGAACGAAGATCTTGTACGATCTTACAAGATATTTTATTATTTTTCCTATATGAAAAAATTGAAAAATTACCATCCAGGAAGTTATGGATTTTGATTTTTGTGAGCGTAATTTTATGCAAAAATGACATCACACCTCATGGTTATGCATAAAGCGGAAAAAGCCGAAAAAGTCACATGGTATATATGATTTCCTTCAACACGTGGAATGGGCATCGACTACACTATGATAAAAAAAAATACAGTTATTTAATAAATACCCAGATAATATCCTTGCAGTTGATATATCTCAATCATGACTTTGAAATGACTGACCTGCGAAAAATAATTTAGTTTCGTCATATACATACACAGACCGGCATACATATAGGTCAATGTGCCAGATTTTACATAGTGGTGTTCAGCAAGGGGTAATTTTATTGTTTTGGTTTGGGTGCTTTACTACACAGATGCACAAGAAGGTCATTTAGTGATGAAAAAGTCTGAGTAAAGTATTTTTCCCAAGGACACACCTCGGTAGCGACATGTGATGATCTGATGGTAGGATTCGAACCCGCACCCTTTCGGTCGCAAGTCCGGCACGCTAATAACAGCTCCTAAAATATGAAAATTATGAAAGAAATAATTCATAATTAATTTTTCTTTATGGATCGCTGCAATATATAATCTTTTCATCGTGGTCTTCCAGGGACTGTAGGGCTAACTTTTGCAATCTAGTACACTACTTTAGTTAGCAGTTTTTACATATATCTTTGATTAAATATACTGACTTAATCTTCACCAGGTGAAAGTGATTGAAGGTATAATCAGCGCTCGACAAGGGTGAAGTACACGGGTATTAAATGTCATCGTTCTATCCTGAATGCGTTTTTTGTTAGATACCATGTTTAGCCGTTACAATTTCCTTAGCCTCACCATCAGATTTCGCGTGACAGGTAGAACGTGACTGTATTGTGTTGACGCGTGCTGGTAATTCTAGTTTTGCCGTCAATTGTAATTCTATTTAACGAAATTTTTGTAAAGTGGATATACACTTATGCATGCAATGTTTGACTTTAATCAGTTTCGCATTTAGAAACACCTGCGTGGGTGATTTTATCGATGAAGTGAGAATTTTCGATAGTGTTTTAATATTTTGAGTTGTTATATGTCGATGTAAATTTATTCTAAAGGTCTTGTGTCAAATATGTCTTGTAATTTAAGTACAATGCCCGAATTGATCAGCTCTAAAGAACAGAATATACTCCTTAATGTCGGTGAATGCCAAACAGTACGCTAGATTCATGACCTTAAAGATGATGATGATTATGATGATGATTATCACCATGACAACTTTAAATTATATGATTCCTGTATTCTACCGCCTTGATTTTTTGCAATAAATTAATCCTACTTTCATTATCCACTGGAAACTGTCACTAAACCCTAATTGTACCCTTTTCGTGCGGAGATGTGAAACCCAGTAAAAGCTAGCATCACGACTGAAACGTGTACTAAAGATGGCAACACAATGCCGTTTCTGTGCACCTAGTCATTCTGCACCAATGTGATATAGTTTAAACTTTTCATTTTTACATAAAAATGACTGCGCAAATGAATCAATGCAGTTGTATCCATGTATAAATATCTCATTTCTCGCACCAATGATGCCCTGGTGTATTGATATACATATTCTTTCTTCCGGGCCGCCCCCAAAACAACCGGCCTTGCATTTCCGCGAGGGCCACCCCTCAAAAGGATTAAGAAAACCAACGCACGTGATCGGCGTCTTCTCTTGTGGAACTTTAAATTGCATCTGAAAATTTAAAAGCTTAGGGTGGGGGTGGGGGTTGTTCTTTTTAGGTAAGAATAGCGATCATATTTTTTTTATATTGTTATTTTTTATATTTTTTTTTTCCCCGGTAACGACGTTCGCCGAATCTCTCGGGTGTGTTTAAAACTCTCCCCCTTCGGGCTCGGCCTTCAAAAAACGACCCTTTGGGATTCGTCGAACGTTGATATCAGAAAAAAACATGTATGATCCATATAAAGGAATATACAAACAAAAGCACGTGTTCATGCAACAAAATATAAACATTAAAAAGTTCTGAAAATATTTCGTCTTTTACATGGAAATTCAACCCAAAAGTCTGACTTAGCGCATTCCACCTTCCGAACTGTTGTCTACCCAGGTATTTTCTGATTTTTTTTCTTTCAACATTCTCTATTGCTTCCCCTTTTTTCCTCACAAAACTTAGATTTCAATAGGTTAGTGACGGAGTTTCGGAGTGCAAAGTTTGAGCTTTCACCGCTAAACATCGTGTGTAGTCTGAACAAGTTCAGCGGGAATCAGGTATTTTTCTTCGGGTCCACCAAAAATAAATGAACTAAATACAATTTACTTCTTAAACGCACACTTTTAATATTTCTAAAAAGGACTTAAGTTCGTAGCTTTAGAGAGCTACCAAATAATGCAAATCAGACTTTTCTTTTCGTTAGGTCGAAAAATGCGGGTAGTACCTCTTCAAGATCTTTCCATTGTAAACAGGGACAGAACTGTTCAATTTCCTCCATATTGGTATCTTCCCCTGTTAATTATTGTAAAATATCTAAAGCTTTTAAAGCACTTTTCATATTGGTACTGTAACTAAATCTCAAACTTAGTTCTTTGACCTCATGTAATGAGGTTTGGTTTGTTTGTCCGTAGTATCCTTATTTGTAAGAATAAACCATGAATTGCTCTTCTTTTGACATATTTTAAATGAAAATTGTGTGTTATTTTCATTGTAATTGATAAAATTATAAGTTCTGTACATTTACTATTTTTTTTTTTTTTTTTTTTTTTTTTTGTTTTGTTTTTTACAAAATATAATAATTCCATCCGATTAATTATTTAGCTTCTTTCTTGAACAAATATATACATGGTTTTCAATCAATTTGTATATGTGAAATGTATGTAGTAAATGGTATCTACTCATTCTTTAGTGGAACTGTAATGTATAAATATTTGTCACTAGAAGATTTTGCACACACATCCCCATACAAAAATTATTAAATAACTCAATAAATGTATGGTTCAGGTCCATTTTTGTTAGTATCGTGACTGCTTTTAGTAAGTGTGATACTATAAATCCAACAAGCAACACTTTTTTAACATTGAAGGTCCTTAAGAAACAGTAATCAAATTATATCTTATTTTATATCGACACAGGATGGGGGATACTCCTTTGATTTCCTCGATCGCTTAAAATCTATTAAAAATGATCACGCCGTATTTAACTATTTTAGAAGCATTCTAAACGTGTGACTTCATTTTAATGTTTTCCGAAATCATCTTCTGACTTAGTTGTATGTGACATTTCTATATAGCTGTCATGATGCAAAGAAGTGCAAAAAAAAAAAGTGAACACTGGGCTTTAAGAGAGCTAATTTATAGAAGAATGACCCCTGGAAGAGCTACAAAGGAAACGCCAACGAAAAGAACGATGGATCAAAACTATTGTTACACGCAAGGGGTTTCACTACCGAGAGAATCCATTGTTTTCTCTATTTCCAAGGACATCAAGACAACAGTCTTTGTCAACTTTTGAAGGGTTCTTAAACGCGCAAATACTACAAATAATATTCATCTAATCACCTAATGACCACACATCACGAAACTCTTAATTTCACACTTGCATGATTTTTTCTTGCTTCACATTTGTATGACTCACCAGTAATCCTCTCCAAGCCGAACACTGGTACTTTACGCCATGCACCACAAAACACGACCCAAACACATAATACAAAGAATTATTCCTATCTAAAACTACTAAACACTTATACATTTGATTATCCCGAGAATTCCTTATGTCTAGAAATTAGGGAGGGTCCATTTTACGAAACTAATCCATGCTGCCATAAAGTTTCGTGAATACTGTACATCATAACGTCTGCTTCTAGACATTGGCTAATTACTCGGTTTGAGAAATATCTTTCCAACACCGACTCCTCATAATCAACAAATAATCACTATAATCCAACAAAGCTATAAACGGAGACGTAAATACAAATAGCACATACCCTAGGTTTATTACACTATTTTAGTTTGAGTTTGTTGGCACAGCTTTCTGGTTTTCCGTGAGGTTCATTAGTGTCAATTCTCTGTCGAATATAATTTGATGCCCATTGATGTTCTCCAGCACTAATTTCCTGACTCTGGCAGAGATGGCTCCAGTTGTAGTTTATGCCAAGTATTCATCTGACTTGCCCACGTTTAATAACTCCTAAAGCTATCCTCATGACCAAATTGACCATCAATCATTTTGTAAACAAAGCACGGGTTTATTCACTTTTTCATCGGTCGCTTTAGCTGAAGCTAGTTTCATGAGAGCGTCTTTAATAGCAGATAAGCTGTATAAAAATGCATAGTGTGACAAATACGATGGTCTCACAGCAGCCTGGATTACTAAATTGAACGAATTAAAGTATGCACCTGTCCATAGTCTTGAGGAGTTTTATAGCAGTTTTGTTTCATCTTATGCGGTGTTATTGTTGTTGTTTTTCTCTCCATTAGTTAGAAGACTCGTGACAGTGAGCGCGTCAGCTTAAATTGCTGGCCTTAATGTCTCGTTTTTAAGGGACATATGTTGTGAAGGACAGCATTAATCCCCACTGATTTCTTTTTAAATGGATGACAAACAGTACCACCCATAAGAAGCACGTAAAATGCATGCAGACATCATTACTGATCAAAAGGAAAGGATAGGTAAGAACTAGTTAATATGTCTGTCTGCCTATCTATCTTTATGTTTTAGCTAGCTAGCTCTCTGTCTGTGTGCAAGTCTCCCTGTATATTTATATATCTGGATCTCAATGTAATTTAGAAATTGTTTGGACTAGGTATTAAAAAAACGACAGGTTAATTTGATTGTCCCGTCTTAAGCCATCTCAATTTCAACGGTGACTTCAGAGGCGAAAGATAACTTCATGAAAGAGCCTTTTCAGCGTTATATTGTATACCATTGGGACTTGAGCTAACAATGTAATTAAGACTTTAATCGGCAAGATGTCTCGCTCACTCTTGTAAGAGATCAATATAAAACCGTTTCTTATTGATTTACTATGCACGAGGGGAATTTTCAATCTACACAAGAGAGAAGCGATTAACACTACAGTAGCGGAATTCACACGGCGGCAAGAAATGTGGCAGAGAAGGACGTAAATGTTTTCAAAACATGCATTTTTTTTTTCAACCCCTCTTCGTAATCTTCGCATGACTTTTAAGGCAAAGAAAGAACGCGATGCCTTGGCCTTAAATAGTCAAAGCGTTATCAACATCAAGAAAACAAATAACACGTCACAAACCAATCTGGGTTCTAAAATATGTTTTGGAATCTTTGGAAATAAATTTTCTGTTCTTAGGTTCTTATATATTACAAGAGAAATCTGCATGTAAACTGGAAAAGTGTCATTCAAAATGATATCGCTGCATTCACGAATTATATTTTGTTGAAAAATATTACTTGTAAAGATTCCCATCCCTGTTATTTACACAGCAACGATTGTAAGATACCATTACAGAAATTCATTAAACAAAATGTAATGTTGCGGTTTTGGATTAAGATGAACATTATGTTTATGGAATAGAACAGTCACAGGTACACAGTTTTTACTTTTAAAATTTCAACAAAATTGTTTAATCCTCAATCTAAAGTTTCTTTGAAAGTAAACTTACTGAAATGAATGAAACCGAACAAAAGACGGAGTCATATATCTCTTGCCCTGTTTATATATCAGGATGGTGAATCAAAATGTCCTCTATTATTTTAAAAATTACAATCAAATATCCTCATGAATAGTCGAGTTCCTGTCATGTAACATACTTCAACTGTTCATATCCAAAGATATTATTATCACGAGTATCATACGAAGTTTATGTTTTAAAATAGCAGAGTTACTCCACTTAACAGGGTTCATAAAATGTGAAATACTTCCTTGTTAATCCGTACAACTTTTTCAATATCAGTAAAATATCATGAAGAAAATCATGAACAAAAATACCATCTGAACCGCTAGATTATACTAAAATATTCACTGGGATTCATGCTAATGCAGGAATGTTACAAATGTAAATCTCTTTGGAGCATAAGGATAGTAACAAATATTTTTTAGTTATAGTTCAAAAACATCCGAATTTGCTTTTTTTAACATTATACAAAAACTATTGAAAGTTAAAAAGTCTTCATTGCAAAAGCAACTGTAGGCTACTACCTTAATACGTGTAATACGTGTAACTGTAGGTTACTACCTTAATACGCGTAATACGTGTAACTGTATGCTACTACCTTAATATGTGTATTACGTGTCACTGTAGGTTACTACCTTAATACGTGTAATACGTGTAAATGTATGCTACTACCTTAATACGTGTAATACGTCTAACTGTATGCTACTACCTTAATACGTGTAATACGTGTAACTGTAGGTTACTACCTTAATACGTGTAATACGTGTAACTGTAGTCTACTACATCAATACGTGTAATACGTGTAACTGTATGCTACTACCTTAATACGTGTATTACGTGTAACTGTAGGCTACTACCTTAATACATGTAATACGTGTAACTGTATTCTACTACATCAATACGTGTATTACGTGTAACTGTAGGCTACTACCTTAATATATGTAATACGTGTAACTGTATTCTACTACATCAATACGTGTATTACGTGTAACTGTAGGCTACTACCTTAATACATGTAATACGTGTAACTGTATTCTACTACATCAATACGTGTAATACGTGTAACTGTAGGCTACTACCTTAATACGTGTATTACTTGTAACTGTAGGCTACTACCTTAATATATGTAATACGTGTAACTGTATTCTACTACATCAATACGTGTAATACGTGTAACTGTATGCTACTACCTTAATACGTGTATTACGTGTAACTGTAGGCTACTACCTTAATACATGTAATACGTGTAACTGTATTCTACTACATCAATACGTGTAATACGTGTAACTGTTTGCTACTACCTTAATACGTGTAATACGTGTAACAGTAGGCTACTACCTTAATACGCGTAATACGTATAACTGTAGGCTACTACCTTAATAGGTGTATTACGTGTAACTGTAGGTTACTACCTTAATACGTGTGATACGTGTAACTGTAGGCTACTACTTTAATACGTGGAATACGTGTAACTGTAGGCTACTACCTTAATACGTGTAATACGTATAACTGTAGGCTACCACCTTAATACGTGTATTACGTGTAACTGTATGCTACTACCTTAATACGTGTATTACGTGTAACTGTAGGCTACTACCTTAATACGTGTAATACGTGTAACTGTATGCTACTACCTTAATACGTGTAATACGTGTAACTGTAGGCTACTACCTTAATACGTGTAATACGTGTAACTGTATGCTACTACCTTAATACGTGTAATACGTGTAACTGTAGGCTACTACTTTAATACGTGTAACTGTAGGCTACTACCTTAATACGTGTAATACGTGTAACTGTAGGCTACTACCTTAATACGTGTAATACGTGTAACTGTAGGCTACTACTTTAATACGTGTAACTGTAGGTTACTACCTTAATACGTGTAATACGTGTAACTGTAGGCTACTACCTTAATACGTGTAATACGTGTAACTGTAGGTTACTACCTTAACACGTGTAATACGTGTAACTGTAGGCTACTACCTTAATACGTGTGATACGTGTTACTGTAGGCTACTACCTTAATGCGTGTATTAAGTTTCATAATGATATGTCAAACGGTTTTGAGATCCTCTCCGGAAACAACCAAATTAGCCCAACATGCAATCCATTGAAAGAATCAAACATATTAAAGATATCAAATAATTCTTTATAGCAGATAGGACCAATAGGGCTACTACATATCGAATGGGTTTCGACTTACGCTCGGAAATGTTCAAATTGGACCCAATTGCAATATGTTCCTAAGGCAAAGCTAAAACTGTTAAGAGTGGAGCATTCATTTCTAGTACAATGTACATGCAGGCAGCGCTAGCTTGAACTGTATATTAAGTTTTGCAAACATATTTGAAACGGGTTTCGAGTTGCACTCCGTAAATGAACGAATCTGACCAGTTTGCAACTCGTTTTCAGAATAACTGCAAAACTATTGAAAATGTGAAAAATTCTTGATTGTACCATTGGGAATGTGTATCAGATTTAGTCATGATATGCGCAACAGATTTTGAGGTGCTCTCTGGAAACAATAAACTCTTGCATCATTACAACAGTTTGCAATGACAGCGGCCAAACCTGTTCCAACTGCAAAATTCTTTATAGCACAACTCAGCTATAGAAAAATGATTTCATTTGTATACCAGAATTCATAAATATGTCTAATATTGTTTTGTCTTCACACTCATGAAAAGGCCGAATTTCGCCAGTATGCAGCTTTTTGTAGGTAAAAATCGAAAAAAATCTAGGTAGCAAAAGGCACCTTTAGGCTACTCCCTTCATATATGTACGAAGTTTCGTAATGATAAGTTAAACGTGTTTTGGGATACGGGCCGAAAATGATGAAATGTGGCCAAAGCGAACTTCTTTACACAGCAATGTGCAGAAGAAACAAAAATAAAAAGCTCTTAATGGAAAAAGCACACATACTCTGTTATTTTGATGCGTGTACCATGTTTCAAAAACAGCTCAAAAGGTGCTTCAGTTACGTACCGGAAACGAAGGTGTAAGGAAGAGTCGGACGGACGGCGATCCATGTCTTATTTCTCACTTGCTTGGTTGACGCTTGCAAACCTCATTTTTTTGTCTCCACTTTCTATCTCACAATTTAAATTTAAATTTGGCGTTTGATATCTCGACAACCTCTCCTGTGCAGACAAATAATATAGTTCTGACACCAAAATTATCACTATTGTTTTACTAATGTCTTTCACCAGGTCGCGTTCAACTATTAGGAGTGTGTTGGAATTATCATAAGATACTTCCTAAGAAACTCTCTTTAAATTCAACACATGTATCTCCTTTTCAGTCCGTATTAGGCATTAAAATTATCTATTTTTCAGTTCTTATTAGGCCTTAAAATTATCGATTTTTCAGTATCAAACTTCTTTGCTAAAAAAAACCCACAGTGCTTTTACGTAGAATTAGCTGTTTAATACAGTCATACAAGTCTCTTTCAAATGCCGTACAGTAGTGTAGAACGATGAGATGGCCATATCTACTTAGATGCTCCTAAACTATGACTTCGACCTTGTGCATGGACTGCTTGAGCATTTGAGCAGCAGTCTCCCGAATACCAATCCCAAAAAAACAAAGGGACAGGCAGAGAAACAAAATAGCGATGACACACATAATGATGCTTTGAAGAAATGTTATTAGTTTCCCATACTCCAGGTTTTGAAAAGTTATCTTCACGATCGCGTTGTCCGATTTATGTAAAAAATATATTCTGGTTGATGAGAAACTTAATCACAAGTAGATCATAAATATTTAGTTGTCAAATATGGATTCTCAAAAATGCCAGTTCCATTTTGAACGGATCGATTCAAGCATATGTCATTTCTCTTGAATACCTCCGTTGACACAAACATACACTGCTCGATGAGCCAGTCTGACACCGTCTTCCGATCCAGAGTAAACTGGGCTGTTAAAACTTTTGTCGTGTTGGTTCACCGTTGACCATCTCTTGTCTACTTCAGCAGAAACTTTCCGTGTCATTCTGGAAACACGTGTTGTTTGCAATGTCCTTTGGCAGATCTTATCCCTAGATAAAAACCTCCTGGTGCTGGCCATTTGAGGGGATTTAATTGTGAAAGATAGCACGGTTTACTGGATTTTAGAACGCTTTTATAGTGGAAATATTTCTTTCTCATTCTTCTGAAATAAAATAAATCTGTTAGTGAAAATGCCTTCTTGAAAAGAGTTGATTTGATGTCACTAACTGAAAGGAAATCGGCATTAATGACAACACGGGAGAACTAAAAAGGACACGATTCCCATCTTGTTTTATTATTTTCCAAAAAGCCACGAAATGCGATGTGATACGTGTAAAGATAGAAATATAAATTATATCAAGTAATATGTAATGAAAATGTCTCAAGTCGAAGCAGCATAGTCATGTCAGTTTACAGACGAATCGTGCAAAATGTGATACCAACATTTCATTTGACACAAAGTAAGTTCAGGATGCCCGTAGCGAATTCAGTTACAGACCCAAGCTGAGAGAACTTCCATTTTGTTGCATGACGCCACAATCCAACATAATCCAACTTCTCACAACCAAAGGTGAATGTCTTTCATCCTCCTTGCCCAAATTAATAGAATCTTTAAGAAAGGACTTTTTTGGCAAAGCCTTGCAGAAAAAAATATATATTTAAAAAAACTGGCTCTAATAAGATTCTTAGAGAGAATCTCAGAAACTAGACAGACTTTCACTTGAAAAGCATACAAGGTAAAGTACAAGACTTATGTTCGAGAATCTGGAGTCAAAGGTATTTCCCAGTGCATTCATGAGCTCTACATTTAGCTTACTTCTTTCTTTGACTCATCGCGGAGAAAGATCAGCACAAAAAATTATTAAAAGGGTACAACCCTATGATACATGATTTGTTCATGCATCATGCTAAAGCAGAATAATGATCCCTCCAATCTCTTGGCCACCTTAGAGTAGAACAGATCGAGATTTTTGAATTTGTCTCGAAGTAGCTTCTACTAAAGGTTATCTGCCTGACTCAATTCATCTCAAATCGAACCTCTGTACAGGGCTCCCTGGAAACACATATTCTCATATTTATCTGCATGTCGATACTAATTATCTTCTCTTTCGTTGTGGCAGTTTAGACTGGTTGATTACAGAAGCGGGTTCCTCTGCTTACAAAAGCCTGCCGCATATCCGTAAACAGAGACTGTCTATTCACCCATTTTCTCACGAAAGTTTTCTAATGGGGCGAGGCTTAAACACCCTGAAAGGGGCTAATGGCTCTATTAAAAAACAAAATAGAAAAAAAAAATTAACTTAGAGCATCAGTTACTATTTCACGTGTGAACGAAGGTTACAGGGCTTTTCTTCACAAGCAATGACATTATGACTCAAGTAGATGATTTTATCTCATAGGATTGATCATGCCTCTTGAAATTTACCGCACACAAAATAAAAGTAATCTCTATTAGCCCATCTACTTGCATAGCCATCTCGTCCTCAGCAAGAGAACGGAATGAGTTCATATACCCTAATCAGTGCTCGGACCCAGTGAGATGAATTATATTATGGAGTATGTATTGGCTGTTCGATTATGGTTCGATTTATCTGTAGGAAATCAGTTCTTATTCATTTATGTATTTATTTATTAATTCATTCAAAACATTATTTTATGCCTGTCCATGTTTCATTTTCTTCTTCTTCTTTTTTTTTTAATTCGTTCTTTCCTACTTTCATTTTGTTTTCATCCAGTAATGTCCCTTTATGAAATTATTATATTTTTATTTGTCCTCATTTCATGCTAAAAGGTAATAATTTAAACTGAGAGATCAGTAACAGTCTCTAAAGCAAGTATCTCTAAAATTACGGCGATTTGAACAACCATTGTTAATTGACCTATTGGCGACTGTCAATCAAGCACGACTCATCAGTGATCCCAGTAGAATACTAACAGATTGTGGTGATGCGAAAATCACGTGTGAATCACTGCGTATTTAACTATAGATGTTGTTTGACAGAGCATCCTGAAATGTGATTGAACATCTACATAGCTTTCACTAGATAACAAATACAAATTCACATCGTTATAGCGGGAACATTTTTGTCACAAATAATTTTAATACATACTATATAATGCTGGTAAAATATGCCAACAACATACCAATAAACGTCAGACACACACACCTTCATTATTTGCTTTTGACTAACGACGGTCATACTTGACCTCATACGGCCAACCAAACATTTAAACATCTTAGATCTGTCGCAAAGTTTGTTTATTCTAGATATGACAATATAACTTCATGCCAGTAGAAGTGTGTGGAGGTGTAAGCATTATAAATGATAACAAAGAACCAAAGATTAATTTATTTCATATAGTCTACCGCAAGCATTAGTTATTGTAATACACAAGGAACCTTTCCCTTATGTGTATACGTAGTAATTAAAATCTTCAATAACACAAAAGCAGTTCCAAACAACTTTGTCATTCATCTAGGATAAATAATTTCTTTAGCAAATCCTTTTTAATATCCAATAAATGACTCGCTTGCAATTAAATAGATGTCTGTGTTTTACACAATCAAGTGACTATGCAAGTCCAATCTGTGGTCATATTTCAGGAATCATAGAATTTTGGAACAAATGTATTAATGCTATCCTCGAAGATGATAAAATTCAGTGGTAAAAAGTAAGCTTGTTTATGCCTTTTGGTCTAGCAATTGTCTTCTTGGATGTACCTTAAATATAGTCTGATTACTTGTGCTTTGTTTTCAGTTTTGCAAGGTTAATGTACTGAATAGATCAAGGAAACGGACTCAGCCAATCCAACCTCCTGTTTTATTTTGTTTTTGTTTTTGTTTTTGTTTTTGTTTTGTTTTTTTATATTTTATTTGTTTTAACTTACTCGGAGACGTCTATATTCGTAATCAATATGCGAAGCGACTATTTCGAATGAACTGCAGCTAAAAATTCTATCCATACACGTCATCTTTGCACCTGATATTTATCGGCTGTGTATTCTTCTCTACAGCCTATAATAAAAAAACATCAGACTTCTTATATACAAATTGCATTTTTATTGAAATGGGCTTATGTCTCCAGAGCTACCAGTTCTAACGTATCTTATTATTTGGGGCGACTTCTTCTTTTTCTACTTCTACTCGTTCTCATTCCTTTCGTCTGTTACTGCGTCTTCTTCTTTTTATTTTTCCTCTCCTCCTCCTGTTTAATAATAATAATAATAATAATAACCATCATCTTCATCGCTACCATCGTCATCACCACCAGAATCAACTATTCTTTTTCGTCCTCTTCATCTTCCCAACATCCTGGGTGTGAAAGAAATTCTAATCGTTTCATTAAAAGTTCCGATATTTTGATTTTGTTTCAATTAAATTTACTAAGCTTTAAGCATATTCCCTCATTCTATAAAATTTTATAGAGTAAAATTGAATAAAATCCTGACAGTATGTTGGTTTGTAGGTTATTATGTGTATCGACTATTATGAAAGACAAAATATCACACTGCCAAAGTGGCTCTATATTGAATTTTTGTTATTTTGTTCGAAGCAGTCATTTTGAAACATTCTCTTTCCCCGGACATAGTAATAAGCGAATGAGCTTCTAGATTCACATAGCTGTCATAATCTCGTTTAGGAGATGTCTGGGAAGCAGTTATTATTTTCAAACCAACAATCAAATATAATCAAAATCAATTAGACTGACTGGACGCGGGACTTAGCGAGATCTGCTGGTGTCCATATGGTGCGTAGTAATTTGGGATTTTGACATTTTGACTATCAGGGAATCTATTTCAGATAGGATTCGTGGCAAACTATGCAAATATGTTCATGTACTGTCTGACCGTTCGTGTGTTCCTGGAAGTGAAAGACTCTGTGATTTCCGAGAAAGTACACATGTTTCTTACTGCTCCTATACTTATTACGTGTTAAAAGGTCAGGGCAAACAAATCATACAACGGGGATGCATCAAGGTTTTGAAAGGTGTCTGACAAAAATCAAAAACCATTACCAATTGAAGGACGTTTGCTAAATAATGCATGACAAGCGGAATGTACCACACTTTTGTTCAGCTTAAATTAGATTTCAATACGGTCGTGAACAATCAATCTGAAAATCTCAAATGGTTTCGTGCATTATCCTTGCATGCATCATACAACTTAACTTGGCAGAAATTTTAGAGAATGTGTTACTGACAATCAGGATACGATGTTCCATCTGTCGAGTACGTGTCCATTGTAGTTAATTTTCCGAGATTTTGATAGCTGCTGACACATTCTACATAAACAAAAAAACTATCAAGACCAACCGGTAATTCTTACTTGGAAATGAGAAGATCTCGACTAACCCAAAGCGTATCGACAAACCAAAACGTATCCAAAGCGTATCGACTAACCTAAAGGGTATCCATTATGTTTGAAATGGATAAAAATGTATCTCTTTTTTGGTGGGTTTTGTTTTCTTTAGTTATCACAAGTCGACGCTCATGTTTACAGTTATTTACCTGAACTGGAAAACTGGTCCCGTGGGGATTTTTTCGCTTTGTTTGTTTAACATATAATTGTACTTCGCACTGAAGGCTGTTAACATATATATTGGGAATATTATTTTAGGTACAAACATCGCCCTTAAAAATGATGCACCTGGAGGAAGAGAGATATGAAGTAAGATACATGCTTTTTTTAGAGCAAATAATGCCTTCTGCAGACTGTTTAAAAACAATCAACACAACCATTCAAATCTCGAGACTTCTTAGTATTTAGAACTATCAATGTCTTGGTGAAAGCGGTTATAATTTGTGAACATTTTTATTCAACTTTTCAGTACAAGACTTTGTTGTGTCAAAGGTGAATTTATAGTAATGTGTAGCGAACACACCTATTCTATTACCTTTTTTGGTGTATAAACAGGCAAACATCTAAGCATAATGCAATATTCAATTTCCTTTTTCCTTATTTGTGATTCAATAACAAATAAGTCACCAGTAACTTATTCCCGATTCGAACAATGCACACTGAAATTTGAACCCTTTTCTGGGCATTCGTAACTAGGGGTTGATTTAGAACCCTAGAATCGGAGAAATACGAGTGTCCTAATTGGTGCCGGCTTCTAAAGCCGGTACAGAAAGGACCGATTTTATCAAACGCGAACCCCTGCTTAAGGTATTTTTATTTATTTTAACTCCTCTTTGAAAGTTTCTAGTTATGGATCTTCTCTAAAACTGGAATAAGCATAAAGGCAATTCGTCCAGGTGGTTTTGAAAAATCGGAAGTTCAATGGATGCCAGTTAGAAAATGCCCGTATGGAGATTATCTCTTACGTCCATATATGGAGCCTAAGATCCCCTTCTAAAAGTATTTTCATTTGGATCCATGTTTGAGATTTTCTATCTAGAGATATGTTTCGACCCAAAGATGAAGCAATAACGAAATTTGGTGAGCGAAATGTGATAAATAGGAGGGTTCTTATGGGTTGGTCAGGTAAAATCTATACAGTGTATATAGATGACCAATGATATGAATACTCTGAAATATGAGACCACTTGCATAAAGTATTTTAATTTTGACCCATTCTTTTGTCTATGGTAGTTTCGATCTACCTGTAACCTTTGATAAGTTTCTAATGAAATTCTAAGAGTGGAATCAGCATAATACCAGGTCACAAATGGGATGTTGATCCATATAGCCTTTATATAGATAGCCTATTATGTAAACAATTATGCCTATCAGAACCCATCTTGTACCTATTTTCATTTTAATCTTTTACAGGGCATGCGTAGCAAGCGGTTGACTTAGAACGGTAGAATCAGAGAAATGGAAGTGTCTTTATGGGTGCTGGCTATCTAAACCCGGCACAGAGAGGACGGTTTGTATGAAAACTTTGGACTACGCTAACCCTTGCTTAAAGTAATTTCGTTTGAACCCTTTTTCAAAATTTGTACTTAAAGATCTGCACCAACACTAGGACAAGTTTAAACGAAATTCGTCGAGTTGGTTTTGAGAAATCGCAGGCTCAATAGATGATGGTTATAAAAAGCCCGCTGTAAGATTGTTTATTACGTCCACCAAAGGACTCTATCAGAAGCCCACCATGAGATTATCTCTTACGTCCATCTATGGACCCTAGAATCCCCTTTCTGAAAGTATTTATATTTGGACCTCCGTTTGAGATTTTGTGTCTAAGGGTCGTTTGGACCCTTTAAAAGAGGGAATTGGAGAAATAGGTGGGTCCTTATGGTTTGACTGTACATAGATGATTGAAGAGATGAACATTTTGGACTATTAGATTTCCTGCTTAACGTATTTGATTTTGATCCCTTCTTTGGTCTCTGGTAGTTTGGGATCTGCTTGAATTCCTAGAACAAGTTTGGACAAAATTCGTCGAGCTGAATCAGCAGAATAACATGCAAAAATTGTGGAGTTCATCAATATAGCCTTAATACAAATAACCTATTATGCGAAAAATAAGGCCATGAAAACGCATATTGTATCTATTTTCATTTGAAACGATTTTCAATGCATTCATAGCAAGGGGTCGACGTAGACTTCTGGAATAAGTTGAGACCAACTTCGTGGAGCGGAATTGGAGAAATGGGAGTGTCCTCATGGATACCGGTTATACAAGGCGATACAGATAGGACCGATTTCATCAACAAGATGGAGAACGGGAACTCCTGTTTAAAGTAAGTTTTACTTTAACTCCTCTTTGAAACTTTGTAGTTATGAATCGCTGCAACAGTAGAAACATTTATAGAAAATGTGTCCAGCTGTTTTTGAGAAATCGAAGGTTAGTTAGACGATTAACTCTTACGTACATCTATAGACCCAAGTATTTTGATCTGGGTTCCTCTTTGAGATTTTGTATCTTGAGATCTGTTGGGACCCGTAGAAGACGTATTGACGAATTTGTCGGACGCAGTCAGAGAAATAGGAGGGTTTTTATGGGTTTGTTAATGGTTACTTACAGCCTGCACAGAGATGACGGGTGATATGAAGACATTCGGCTATGAGATCCCCCTGGTTGAAGCATTTTGATTTAAACCCCTTTTGGATATCTTATAGTCCGATATCTCCTCAAGGATTAGAAAATGTCTGTACTAAATTGCCTCTAGCGGGTTCCAAAAAATACGGAGGCTATACAGGAAATACTACTGTAAGGTATATGGGCATATAAATAATACTTCCACATATTCTCGATCAGATCCCTGCCTAATGTATTTTGCTTCTGGCAGTTTGGGATACGCTTGAAACCCAAATAATATGTCTAGATGGAATTTGTCGAGAAGAATCAGCATAATACCAAGCCAAAACTGGGATCTTGAATCAGCCTGTACAAAGATAAACTACTAGTATTTCTTAAATAGGTAGGCCTATCGGAACTTTAGTTTTACCTTTTTTATTTTAACCCTATTCTGCGCATTTGTAAGTAGGATTTGGATTAGACCCGTAGAAGAAAGTTTCGACTGATTATATGAATATTTTGTACTATGAGACCCTGCTTAAAATATTTTGATTAAATGGATTTTGGGATGCTTTGTAGTCAGGGATTGCATAATCAGTTTAATACCAGACCAATATTATTTAGACAGGTTCCAAGAAATTGGAGCCTAAATGCGGTATAATATATAACGGCTATCGGCAGATATATTTTAAGTCCGCATATGAACAATTAGATCACATGCTTAAAGTATTTTGATTTTTATCTATATATTTTTTGCCTTTGGTAGTTTGCCGTAGACTTGCACCCTTAGAATAAGTTCTAACGAAAGGCGTTGAGTTGACTTAGCATAATACAAAGCCAAAACTGCGAACAATATGCATATAGCCTGTAAATAGATAATCTATTATGCGAACAATTAGGTCCATCTGAACCAATGTTTAACACATTTTTTAAAACCCTTTTCTGGATGTGTTTAGCTAAGAGTCGACTTAGACCCCTAGAATAAGTTGAGATCAATAGAAAAAATAGGAGTGTTCATTACAGTAAGATATATAAGGACGGTATAGGTACAACATAGTGCATAAACACATTGTACTATGTGAACCCCTGATTGAAGTAATTTAATTTGAAGCCATCTTTGATATTTTATAGTTATGCTTCTTCTACTCAAACCGTTTTACAAGGATAAGAGGTAGAGCTTTAGATTCATGCAATTTGCAAGAAAGGAAAAAACAGAAAGAGCATGGGGGAACAATTTCACAGATCATTAGCAAAGTAGTGATGACAAATTTTAAAAAAATATTCGATTTCCAAAAACAGATTTACACCAGAAGGATACAGATTATATGTAGATCTAAAGGATTTGTTTAAACATAGTTTTACTGTGCCACCACAGCAGTAAGAAATCTTCAGAGGTAAAAGAGATCCATCTGAAGTCGAAAACATTTCTGCACATTATGCAAAAGCAATAGAACAAGACCTCAAAACTTTTAGAGAATGACATTGAAAAATTCAGAGGTCTGCAAGATAACGAAGATTGCACTCTCAACTGGGACAACAACGTAGAGAGATTCAAGAAGATGGCGATAGGATCCTTGAACCTGTTTGTTGAAGCTGAGGCTAATAACATATTTGAATATTCTTTTTAATACATTATAAATCGGGTTAAAAAATAATAAGTGAAGGTGATGAATAAATGTATTCCATAAAGATATTTGCTAAAGATATTTACATTATAGAATGAAAGTTATTCAATCTCAAGGCTCCTAGGTTTTAAGGTTTCACGTCGTAGAAGCATACAAACCCTGTCATTACGTCTTCACAACAGGTACAAGTAAAACTGAGAGCAGCATTAAGATATATTACTTTTAAATAGAACGCGGGCACTGTAGCTATTGTCTTTGCAACAGTTATAGCTAATGCCATGGGCTGCATGCATGGTAATTGTTTCATGAATATATCGGATGCGGGTGGTGATTAAGATACAAGATATGGAAGAACTTCATAAAAAAGGAGGACAAACATAATTAAGAGAGACAAAAAGCATTGGATTACTTAAATATAACAATCATAGTACTGGAATGGACTACTCAGTTTTGTAATCAATCAGATGATGATTTCGATTCATATGTTGCAATCCGTACTGATGTTAAACTCATGAAACCTAAGGAACCCAACCTGAATGATTTTTCCCCAAGTCTCTAAGGAGCAGAGCAGATACGAATATATTGTTCAGGCCCTAGTCATGGGTGTTAGTGTTTGTGTTGGTCCTAGGTATATGGAATCATTAATCATTAAAACAAAATAGCGAACAGTGGCCACCTGCCGTAAATATATTCTATCACACAATCAAAAACAAAAAATTATTCAAGGAGTAAATTATCTTAACCCGACCCACTTTATCATTACCTAGACTCCAAGAATCTTTAAACCTTAGCAAACATTAAAATATATATACCCAAACTTTCCTCCTATGTGATGATAGTATCTGGTAACATGCGACATCCACGTCAAAGGAGATGCAAACAACAAGGTGTTCAACAATTAGAGTGAAATGGTTGTGAAGGATTTCACCCTCTCCATTTGAAGTTAGACTTTTTCAGCCTAATGATCATAATAATTGGATAATATATACCGATCTGTGGTTCCAGAGTCTGTTGGGACTAATCGGATTGAACCAGTAATTATGAATGAAAACTTAACATCAAGTGCGGCTAATGCGCAAAACATGGATAAGGAAGCTCTACAGTATAAAGTGAATGAATAAAGAAACAGGGCACGTTTTGACTTTCAAATATTCACAGATAAAATCAGTATACAAGTGGCTTAGTACGACATTGAGCTTCTTATTGGGGTTTACCACATTCCCAAGTCACTTTTGACTGATTATAATAATTTCTTCCTTTTTCTAAATCAACTGTATGGGAATACTTTTAAAAAATTTATATTTCTTTTATTTTTATTTTTAATTTTTAAAACTGGCTTTGTTTTCTGACCTGTGTAATATCTTTTTTATTCCATTTATTAATAGTACTATAATTTGGCAATTGTTTATTTTTACTTTCTGAATAACCATCATGGTCATAGTTGGTGGTGATGAGAAAGACTTAAATCAATGTGAAAGTCTCACTTCATTTATTTTAAAGATACAATGTTTTCAGTAGGTTCCCCACTGCTCAAAGAATTGACGTACCCTTTCCATTTTACCGAAATATAGCTTTATTCTATTCAGTGCTTTAGTCTTTAAAATGTTTTCAAGGTTGCACGAATCATCTTGTTTGTCATACATTGACAATTCATTCTTGTATTCCTTCAGCAAATTTAGATAAATATCCTGTTTCAAAGAAGGATTTTTATTTGGTAGTTCTCACCGTCTCACCTACCTAATATTTAGGGGTTCCGTAGACATCACTTGTCAAGAAACCAAATAAATTCCTCCATCCTTTAGACCTGTGTTTTGGATCGACATCTTTTACTAGAGTCATGTCTGTATATCTGTGATTGGTCTTGTATCTCTCGTTCAATTTGTATACAACATCTATCAATTTTCTCATCTCGTTTAGGGTGAAATACTTCCACGTTCTGGTCTTCAGAGTTCTTGTTTAATCTTTCCACTAAGGGCACCATTTTGGCCTAATAAGCAGAAAAAATCTGTGTACAAAAAGTTCCTCGTTTTAATTTAAAAAATTATTTTTCTTTCTTAAATTTTATCTTTTCAGGATTTCGTTGTTGTATATAGTTGCAAGATCAGCATAAATACTATCTCCTGTTTTCGAATTCACTTGTTCAGCCCAAGCATATTGTGTATGGACAAAACTCATTTTTATGGGGAAGTCTTTCTTTACCTCTTTGTGAAGTGTGTTAGTCTTCTGTTGAATTAGTGTTTTGTATTGTTTTTGTCTTTCCTAATATGGAGACATGAAAATTAATGTTTGCTTACGCAAAGGGACTCTCTCGATCATATTAAAAAAATCTTACATATGGCCGTCTTTATCCCTGATTTATCGTTCATTTTAATCAGTTTTGTATGCGTTTCTCTCTGCACTCATTGCGTAAACAAAGAATCATAAAAAAAGAAAATTTTAGCAAAGCGCCCCATTTCTCGTCCGAGTGCAATAGCCTCACATAAAGAATTTTCGGAGCTTATTCGATTTCAGCAATACAGAAACAATACTCGATGCGAAGTGTCGGGTCATTCGGTGAGGGTTACCCAATCGTTTTACGTCCTGTGAACAATCAGTCCTTCGCGTCCTGACTTCATAACTTGTTGCCAGATTTGTAAGAATCCAGAGCCTTAAACCCTTTCACCGTAAGCAGGCGTGACATGATCGGTGGCCATCCCCTACCCCCACCCCCAAAAACTGGGTGTTCTGGATCTACTTGACCAAATTATGCACATAATAGCTAATCTTAATACAGGTAAAATATAACAGCCCCATATTGTGCCTCCTTATTTTCCGATTCAGCTCGACGAATTTCATAAAAACGTCTTCGAGCTGTCCATGTCCAAAGAGATGCCTTGATATAAAAATCTCATACAGGTTGAAACCAACATACATTAAGAAGGGAATCACATAATCAATATGCATTGACTTTGTATAACTACAATCTATTATGCTGATTGCGCTCAAAGAAATTAGTCAAGGCGATCCCAAGCTATAAAATGCCAGAGAACAGGTCAAAATCAAAATACTTTAAGCAGGGAATCTGATCGCTCATGTGTGGAAATAAAATGTATCTGCTTATCGGCTGTATAGAATTATTCCCTATTTAGCCTCCACATTTCTTGGCACCCGCTTGAAGACTTCCGGCACCCGCTTGAAGACTTCTTGGCACCCGCTTGAAGACTTCTTGGCACCCGCTTGAAGACTTCCTTCCAAACTTCTTCTAATATTTCAGCAGATGCCCCTAACTATGAATGCCCAGAAAATGGTTCAAATTACTTTTTGTATGTAATTAACCGCGAATTAGTAATTGGTTACTTTTTCCTTGTTGAATCGGGAAATACAAAATACGTAAGCAACTTGATGTCAACGAGATTGTTATCATTCCTTCCATTCTTCAACTGGACAAAATCAACGATGTGACCATATTCTCTTATCGAGGTGGAAAAAATAACTGTGATATTTAGGTGTATTGTGTCCTAAAGTTGATCAAATGCTTTATCTCTTTCTCGTTATTACCATAAACTGATAGACTTCTACAATGCGCCTTTCCTCTGTTGACAGAAAGCGTGCGCCATTAAATGAGTCTGACACGTTTTTCCCTTCCTCGGGTAAATTAGAAAGTTAATGCAGTTCTCTTCGGTACATCGATGGCCGTGTTATGTCGATTTTAATTTCCTTTTCTTGTCAGTAGAACAGAGCGTGCTGTCGGAATGGTCTTTGACAAATCTTATTCGTAGACGGGATCCTTCGGGGATTTACCGTATGAGAGTATTTAATTGGAAAGAAAAACACGGTTCAGTGGCTGTTAGAAAAATGTTAGACCAAAAGCAACATATTATAATTTTCTTAATAGTGTGAAGTGCTTACTAGATATCCCTTGTCAATACAGGCAGAATCGATGTCATTTAAAACAGACATTCACCTAAAATGTTACGAACGAGTATTGCGATCAACCAACCAACATGGAAAAATTTAAAACCTACATTCGCGTCTTAATTAAATTTCCAAAAGCCACAGTCGGCGATGTAATATATGTCAAGATAGCAATTATATTTCATCGTGTGTTTAGTGATTATAGTGTCTCCAACAGGAACATAATCGTTGTAATTTGTATGTTCCTCTATCCATGTTTGGTAAATCAAATCTTTAAGAACTATTGCACACTTGACTATTCTTCATATTTTGACCAATAACTCGAATTCATCTTATTCCTAATTATCCTAAACTAAATATCAATGAAGAAAATTTTAAAATGGCTATTTAGTTGTATGCAGTCGAACATTAAACGAAGGTCTGCAGTAATATTTGTAGATTATGATCACATGATAAGGTCAAGTTATCCAAACTTAGAATATTTACATTTTTTAAAAATATTTTAAAAATAAGTACAAACATTTGAGGAAAAAGTCTATACTGTTTCATGTAGATACTATTCAAAATGTTTAACAAACGTTTTCAACGCAAGCAATAAAAGATGCAAAATTGTAATATAATTCAATTTAGTATTTAAGACGGTTTCAACAGAAACAAGACTCCAAAGGTCTTTCCTTCTTGTACTTTGTTCGAGGGAAATACTAGAGAGGGTAACTTTTTGGATGCATTGATTTCACTGTATGTGTTTATTCAATCATTGTTTCCTTGTCCTAGAGCCCTATTAAGGTATTACTAGTATCCAACAAAATAGTTCATCTTTAAAATCACTTTCTTACTTGTGCTCAGTAGTTCTCGTGTTTTGCTCAAAAAATTTACAGCTTTTTAAAACAGTGTCTTCCTTTCTTTTCTCAGTTACTATTTTTCATTCCTATTGAACATCTTGGACTGAAAATATTCAATTATCATTATGCTTTCTTCAAAACTGCATATTGTCTAATTTCTTTGATTCAATAAATCTGAATAGGTCATACAAAGCCTTATCAACAGTAATAACCTCTGTATTCGTTATACTGCGATCAATTGATGCAACGATTAACTGATAAATCGATTAGGTAATTTACATGTTTTAATTTATCCTTCCTGCGGCTGTTCTTGCAGTGACTTAATGAGTTTCCGTAGTGAGTTCCATTAATAAACATGATATGAAGATTGAGTTCTTAAAATTAGGTGGATTTTAATAATATATAAATTTAGAACACACTTCGGTGTCAGCACAAGTAAGTTAAAGGCAAGATCTTCATATTTTCTCCTTTTGTTTCTCAATATTCTATTGTCACCTTGCTGTAGCCTTAAGAATAATGTGAACTCTTCTGCATTTCTAATTATTGAGTTTAAATTAAATTGGCTTTTTCTTTTTCATTTTGAAAGTTTACCTCTGAGTTAGAGCTTTTAGAATTTTCCTTTCATATTTATTCAGTTCAAAAATCTGGTCTTCCTCGAACGGTCTCGGTTAAATTTTGAGGCAATTGTACCCGTCAGAAGCTGACACTGACCAGAGTCTTATTCTGCAATTCAATTTATCGGTTTAGCACGGCTTTTTTTTTTTTTTTTTTTTTTTTTTTTTTTGTTTTACTTTCAGGCCGTCAAGACTCTAGATTCGATTATTGGAGAAGTGTAAATATTACACTTCAGAATAGATAAAGCTCTCTAGCGGAAATTAAAAATCATTCATTCAGCGATCCTGCTTTGTCACTAATTAAGGAAGCCGAAGATAAGATTTTTAATCAAGTTGTCTTTGATTTTGGGTGAAACTTTCCCATAGACCATAGAGCAGTTGTCATAATTCAAAGAGCATTATCTCAGGATTGGATTATTGGTATCCAAGAAGGAAAACCTTCCGTGCAAATAGGGTCCTACAGGTTTTCACATGGTTACTGTTGTAATCATCTCGGTAATTATGAATGTATAAACACAAATCATAATCATAATCCATAGTACAAATTGTTGCATCATTGCCAGTTTTCGAGTTTGGATATTGAATTAATTATTCCTACTTATGTTTCTTGACAATCTCTTCATGCAAACTGGCGACGACATGATGAAGAAAAGAAAAGAAGATTTGCTGGGGGAGTGGAGTAATCGGAACACAAGAAGGCCTTGAAATGGGGATCAAAATCTTCGCACAAGATTTTTTAAGTTCACTTTTTTTTCTCTAGCAGAAACGAAATATATTTGTGAAGATTATAAAACAAGATACTCATATATGCCATTAAACCCTTTATTTAATAGATCCCTTAATTTCAGAACGAATGCCATTTGTAGTTATGTCTCTTTTTAATATTGTCTAGATAATTGAATTTATTTTGCAAAATTCATCCCTTATTATGGCACGCAATTTCACCTCACGTAAACGTACAACGAGAGAATTAAATGAAAGAATATATACAAAAAGTTGTTATATTGAATTTGTTATTTTACATTTAGCAATGGGGCCCCTAGTGGCCAAGTGGTCTAAGGCGCTCGCCTTTACCGATCACTGACATCTCACCTCTGTTCGCGTGAGTTCGAGTCTCGGGCTCGGCCAAAGTGGGTATGTGAGAAAGCTTGCCAGTAGCTTCCCGTGGGTCGGTGGTTCTTCTCAGGGTTTTTTCCGGGTTCTTCCTCCACCAAATATACTGGCCGTCATGTATAGCTGAAAAATAACGTTAAATCCATAACAACAACATTTAGCAATAGTGCGACATTATACCAGAATATTTTCTTGTACAGACGATTTTGTATGATTATGCGTCTCTTTGTTTTAAATATTGAATTTTATCTGGAGAGAAAAGAGATTCAAACGACACGCATGAATGAAAAAAGACAAATTAAATCAAAACTTGGCTGTACTGTGACCCATATTGGCCCTGAACAGTGGAAGATATGCAGTAACTTAGAAGTCGTTTTCATTTCCTGATTGGACCGGAATGTTGAGGACACCGAGACACTTATAAAAATTGTTAGGGTTATCATTTATTTTTGAGATTACTGAAAAAACACAAAAATTGTCCATTCGCGAATAACTAAGATTGATAACGAGGCATTATGCTCTTAAAGTTGGCCTTATTACCCGGTATTCACTTGATGGTAAATCTAAATACACACTCCAATTTATATTTAGCCAAAGGATAAAAACACCAAAAAAAACCAAGATGTTACATCTTCTCCGAACAAATGAGTCTAATGGTATATATATATATATATATATATATATATATATATATATATATATATATATATGTATATATATATATATATATATATATATATATATATATATATGCATACATACTTGTGGAATTCAATCATCCAAATCTGGTTTAGCAATCAAAATATTAATTGAGGTTTCCCTTGACTTGAGCAGGGGCGGATTAGGTCTTTGTGGGTCCCGGGGCACTTAAGATATAGATCTACAAATACACTTGAAAGCTGTCCTTAAACTGTTCTTTATATTTGTATAATTATTATAGCTATATTAGGCTAAATATTAGACGGTTTAGACCTATACATGGTTTATTTAAACACATGCAATTTTATCCACGGCAACCAAGGTGGCCCCCATGACTCGTGGGGATCGGGGCACGTGCCCTTTGCGACCCCACCTTAATCTGACATGGGGCTTGATCAAACTGTTTGCGTACCAAAAAAAATTATGTTTCAACAAAAATAGAGATAAAATGGAGATACTGAAAAGGTTAATTCACTTTTTGCATTTTAGGATAGTACTAACCATGCTAAATTTGGAATAGTGGGTTTAGTCACATACCAAATCAGATTTTAAAAAACAACCAAACCCCACCCCCACCCCCCAAAAAACCAGGTAAGTTACGTTTTTAAAAATATTTCTGTTGTTTTATACATTGTTTGGCTTACAGGTCATAAAGGCACTGCCTGATACTAGTTGCCCAGAGAGTCTTAGAAAATACCCTATTGCTGAAACGTGATCTTAAATGTTCTTAATGCTATTCTTCGAAGAGTCTTCATTTCATAATTGATGCAGAAACTCATCATTGTGATATGTACCATACTCTATTGATTTACAACACAGAGGCTGACTTTGAAAATACTGGTATAACATCGCACCATTTGAGATTGATTTCTCTTCGCATCATTGTGACATTTCCTGAAAAAACAGTATTTATTGCGCGCTATCAATGTTATTACCCTTAACCCGTAGCCAGAGAATTTATGTCGTCAATTTTGGTAAACAAATTCAATTATAAATTAATACTCTCATATTCAGCTGTCGGACCACCTCTTTTGTGTGTTGTGGGGGGGGGGGGAGAGGAGCAGGGTATAAAAATGCCGATAGAATTTTGTTAATACGTCGAATAGCTTTTGTAAACAAAATAAGAACTATCGATCGTAGGCAGTAATTACATGTAATCTAGTTTCATACAAAACTAAATTCTGAGATATCTGCCTGATCTTAGTTTCGGTCTCCGTTAGGAATTTATATTAATTATATGAAGTCTTTCAACGGTCTCTTTACATTGTTAAAATCATGTTAAATATATGCGCATTTATATTTCTGCATATTAACATGTTTTATCCGACACCAGACTATAAATGAATGTTGAATTTATTACAGAATACCTATTGCGTGATTACTGACATTGCTGTCGCTCTGGCATCCAGAACGGAACTCATTGGATTTTGGCCATAATTCAAGAATTATTTAAAATAAGCTAGCCAAGTTATGGGTATTCTAAAGACAACACTTACTGGTAAAATACATAACAATGGACATGTTTCTCTGTGAGAGACATTAGATATGTTATTACCCATATAAATACAACAAGATGCCATTCACCCAAACCTCAGGCGCTCTGCCAGAGATGGAAATGGAATAAGGCAGATTGGGAAACGAGTCCCTCTCTGAATAAAATATGATAGTTTGATCGCTTCGAAAATATAACGGATCCAATACTCTTATTTACAACATATTCCAGAATGTTGCTGATGATATAATTCTAAAAACCTCAGCAGTTCCTAAAAGTGTCAAGAAACCATCATGGTTTGATGATGCTTGCAATGATGTCACCAGGGAACAGAAAAGGATTTAAATGCCGATCAACGGCTGAACGTCTGAATAAATACCGTATTATAGAGAGCTCAAGCCAATTGTCCCATTAGAGAGCTCAAGCCAATTGTACCATTAGAGAGATCAAGCCAATTGTACCATTAGAGAGATCAAGCCAATTGTAACATTACAGAGATCAAGCAAATTGTACCATTAGAGAGATCAAGCCATTTGTACCATTAGAGAGATCAAGCCAATTGTACCATTAGAGAGATCAAGCCAATTGTACCATTAGAGAGCTCAAACCAATTGTACCATTAGAGAGATCAAGCCAATTGTACCATTATAGATATCAAGCCAATTGTACCATTAAAGAGATCAAGAGGAAAAGAAGGAGATCCTATATCTCTAGTTTGAACTCTATCTCGTGTATTAAATCAGTATGACATATGATACGGAAAATCATTGGCAAAAATGCGAGCAACTGTATCAAACATTAAAGGAATCTGTGATAAAATGGTCTCTATCCTACCAGAAATTTCAAACACATTGGCCAACAGATTTAAACTTCTTTACCACAGAACTATAATGTAAACATCCGCCGTATCTAAAACCTGAAAGAAAAGGTTCTTTTTATTTTGAAATCTGCTAACACAAAAGATTACAGTAATCATATAATCTCAGAGAACTACAAGACTCTCTTGATCGAGCACATGGCAGTTCTCTATACTCTACTTAACAGTTTCAATAAAATGTGGGAAACTGGAGATTTCCGGCTATCATGACAGTGATGCCAGTACCAAACCTAGAAACAACCATACCCGAAAGTTCCAACTTTCATCCCACAGCACTAACAAGCTGTATTTGTAAAAGCGTGAAACGAATAAGAAATGACAGACTTCTCTGGTATCTTGAGTCCAACAAACTACTATCAAACATTTAATATGGATTCAGATGCCAGAGAAGCACAACTGACCATCTAGTCAGATTCAAACAGAGAAGTTTTTATAAAGAAATAACACATAGTAGCCATCTTTATTTTACTTCGAGAAAGCTATGGACACCACATGGAAGTACGGCATAATTAATAACTTAATCAACATGTGTCAAAGGGGCTGCCTACCTATCTTTATATATATATATATATATATATATATATATATATATATATATATATATATATATATATATATTAAGATAGACATTTCTGACTTAAGGTAGGTATCACCCTTTCTGAAAGATCAATATTCTACTTAACATTTCCAAACAGAACACAAAGTGTACATACTAGTTCACGTCAACTACAGATATGCTCAAACAGAGTTCAGAAATGGTCAGAAGAAATAGGGTTCAAATTTTCGAAATGTAAATTGTTCGTATGTACTTATGCTTCTTACATTTTAATCGTAAACTCACTTTTCTTTCACATATTGGATACCACAGAGACAAATGTCGAATAGCCCTGGAGTTATTACGAGTACTCGCAAACGCAGAATGCAGTAGGGGGGGGGGGCATCCTGGAAGATCTTACTCCAGTTATACGGGACTTTAGTAAGATCTAAACTTGATTTTGGCTCTATTGTGTACGGATCAGCACGCAAATCTTACCTATAGATGTTTGATCCTATACACAATCAGAGACATAGACTTTGCCTGGGACCATTTAGAACTTCCCTTCAGAAAGCTTATATGTTGAGGCAAATGTATCATCACTTTATCTCAGATGAACGAAATGGCTCTTCCGTATAATACTAAACTATCCTCTAATCCATTTAATCCTGCATATGATGTCGTCTTTAGGCATAAATACAAAATCGTGTACGACTGGAAACCAACTTTCATTTCACCTTTAGGCAATTGAATTCGTCATCACCTAGAGGCACAAAAATCAATCTTTCCAACACTGCAAAATTCTCTAGTCCCAAATTAACACCTCTGTTTTTTAAACCTCCAAACTAATATTTGATCTTTGACAATTTAAAAAGTTCCTACTAATCCATCCTTTTTATAGCATGGTAATTCCATGAACTGAGCGCCTCGTATATTGGCCATACGTACAGGTATACAGACTATTGGATAGAAGGAGTCGAGGTAGCAGCTACCGTTGCAACACTCCACGACACCATTTCGAGCCGGTTACCGGATGAAGCCTCCATTTTCGTTGCAGATATTAGTCATACTTAAATCACTGAACTACATCAAAATCTCTCAAAAGGCAAATTTCATCATTTTATCGGATTTACTCTCCACACTGAAAGTCTTGCAAAACCTTATATTTGAGAACCTGCTAATATCGCAATTCTTACAGAAACATGATTTGCTCATAACTTCCTGAAAAGATTCCTGTGCTGCTGGCTGCTAGTTAGTTATACTGGTATTAATAGTAATACAAGAGCAGATGAAGCAGCCAAAGTAAATCTGCCGTCAACCGTTTCTTAATGGAATATTCCATATAGTAACTTCAAATATTATATAAATCAGCATGTTCTATATAGTTGGCAAAATATGTCAAATGAATATTCCACAAACAAGCTTCGAAACATTAAACCCATAATTGAAGAGTGGCAACCCATATACAGAACAAACGACAGAGATGATGTGATATTGGGCTACTCGCGTATGGGACACCAATACCTGACGCATGCATACCTCCTGAAGGGTGAACCTCGAACAAACAGTAGCGTACTACCGGGGGAGGGGGGGGGGCGGACGGGGCGGTTGCCTCGGGCGCCAGAGGTCTTGGGGCGCCAAAACAGCTGATAAAAATTCGGGCCTCGTATTCTGGCCCTTTGGGCCATCATCGTTGCCCTTGACGCCGTTTACCCTTAGTACGCCACTGCGAACATAGTGCATATCTTGACAGTGGAACACATTCTTGTCGAGTATTTCGACTTCCACCCTGTGAGACAGAAGTTTTTTTTACATGAACTCAGTTAACATGGTTTTTGATGAGGTACCACGAGCGCAAATATTGGACATTTTGAAGATGTGCTGGTTAAGTAATAAATGTTAACTCTATATTTCAAGAATTTTACTGTTTCAACTTTATCTTTTATTTGATATAGGTTGTTGTAAAGAATATTTACATTTTTACATTTTATATTTTTGTATATATTTTATTTTATTAGTATACGTTAATGCTTTTTTGGAAGGGTTTATCTTCCTTTCAGTTTATAGCATTGTGACCATTACATTTTTAGAGTTGAACTTTGAATGGGCACTACACGCCCAAGCTTTTGCTATCCATAGAACGAAATGCCTGAAGAGCATTATATGTAAAAATATAAGTAATCGAAATTGCGAACTAATAAAAAAAAATTATTCTAGTTACATGATTTCATTTTGCGCTTTAAATACAGATATAAATACGACTGGTGGTCCATTTGATTTGGATTAGAATTCAATAAGTAACAAATAAATTAAAGTAAAAATGCTGGCTGTTCAGAGTCATGTCATGAGGAAAGCAAATAAAATATAACTTAAATTCCTACCATAAGAGTCTGGGGATTTATGGAATTCGCAAATAACCTCATATGCTGTGTTTCTCATATCAGCAATTATTAATATGAAATAAAAGAAATATAATTAACGGCTTTTTCTTCATTCGAATTAGTGGCAATGACAAACACTCCAACAGTATCAAGATGTTCATCAATAGGACGATTGGATTTCATTCACATGCTCCGTCGGCCATTTCGTATGCAATATTAACATTTCGAACATTCATGACTTAATTATCTGAAGAAAACGGTTTTAATAACTCATGAATCAAAAGAAGATCGATTCATTGGCAATTTTTGGCTGAGATTTTCCGTTATATGATCTTCTCGAGGGAGCACAAATTTTACATACATATACCCATTCTTTCTTCATAACGATCATTTTACATACCCATTCATTCTTCATAACGATCATTTTATATACCCATTCTTTCTTCATAACGATCATTTTATATACCCATTCTTTCTTCATAATGATCATTTTGTATACCCATTCTTTCTTCATAACGATCATTTTATATACCCATTCATTCTTGATAACGATCATTTTATATACCCATTCTTTCTTCATAACGATCATTGTATATACCCATTCTTTCTTCATAACGATCATTTTATATACCCATTCATTCTTGATAACGATCATTTTATATACCCATTCTTTCTTCATAACGATCATTGTATATACCCATTCTTTCTTCATAACGATCATTTTATATACCCATTCATTCTTGATAACGATCATTTTATATACCCATTCTTTCTTCATAACGATCATTTTATATACCCATTCATTCTTGATAACGATCATTTTATATACCCATTCTTTCTTCATAACGATCATTGTATATACCCAATCATTTGATAACATGAAGATCGCAGTATAGACCGTGTTTCATGGATGTGTGATTCATTAATTCTGGTCTGTACTGTGATCATCATGTCATCAACAGGTTTCACATCATTATTACAGGACCATGAACAATACTAGTATGAGCTATTAAAGTGATCGTTATGAAGAAAGAGAGACCTGTATTGTTGAAAAATTAAACGTTTCTTTTACTCTTTCTTTAAAACATCTTCTCATCTCCTAACGTTGCCAAATGAAAAATGATAGACGACTGTTTTATTGAGAACTGATTAGAACTCATAAACCTAGTCTGCACAATAGCACGACTTGTTCTTCTTTTGAGAAACAAACAAATTACCCGGCTTGCACCTTGTAAGAGTGACGAAAATGCATTTGACATATCGGAAAGGAAATTAGAAATTAGAAAAACAATGAAAATCAATTCGATTTGAACCTAATACTCTTTCAAACATTACACAAAAATCTTAACAAATTTATGAACTCCCAAGGCAAAGGAAGAATTTGATAGAGTTTCCTAGGCACCAAAGATTGTAAATTTGTGACGAACAAAATTATTACATATCTGTAATGAATTTTCAACGGATAAGAAATAACAGTTCAAAAGTGACGTTTCCATCTAATTATTTTTACAAACCTCTACCTAGGTCAAGATGCAGTCAAAGACACACATATCCCCGCACTTCAGGCCCCGCACTTCAGGCATGATAATAGTCCCTTCTTGCACATCTTCATTAACTACATATATTGCCCACAGATTATTAGGCTTCATTAACTACATATATTGCCCACAGATTATTAGGCTTCATTAACTACATATATTGCCCACAGATTATTAGGCTTCATTAACTACATATATTGCCCACAGATTATTAGGCTTCATTAACTACATATATTGCCCACAGATTATTAGGCTTCATTAACTACATATATTGCCCACAGATTATTAGGCTTCATTAACTACATATATTGCCCACAGATTATTAGGCTTCATTAACTACATATATTGCCCACAGATTATTAGGCTTCCATGTACTCTTGTAGAAGTTATAGTATTCCGTATGATATTCTATTTTCTGGAAATACTCCTTTTTTAAAGAAAAAGATATTTCAGAAATTTACAAAAAATTGCTGATTAGGTAGGAAACACTGATTTAGCCTGCACACATTTAATACAATCTTTCGAGGCCTTTAAATATAGAAATGATGAGAAGATTCTTCCTACCATTGCTTTAAATGTTTTTAAGAAATTTCAGAAAAATGAGGCACACTAACATTTTTAATATTATTAGGTATCTATACCAACCACTCATTTAGCTGACAAAAAAATCAGTAAAATCATTCCAGACATTGGGGATTTGAAGTGAAGACAATCTTACTTTTTCTTTTAAAACATGACTTCCCAAAATACCGCTTTCTCCATAAATATAACAAAACCTTATTGTTAATCTACACCAACCAGTGGCGGCGCGAGAGTTCGAGACGCCCGGGGGCAATGTTCTTTATTGGCACCCCTACCGAGGCGTCTGGGGGCAACGCCCCTACTTTGCCACAGAAAACAGTTTTTATGTCAGTTGCCAACCTCCACCCCCTCCCATCTACGCCCCGCTTACAACTGCAAATAAAAGAAGCTCCTGACGGCGCAATAATAGCAACAGTGGCGGCGCGAGGGGTGAGGGTCTGAGGGGGTGGCCAATGCGCCGCCACTGTTGCTATTATTTTTGTCATTCTAACATGTTTGAATTATCACCACCTCTGTTATATAACGTCATTCAATACAAATTTCACATTTTGACATTTAATCTATCACTACAATTTATTGTGAGAACAAGAAAATAAGACTGGAAACAAAAGAATAAATCGTGTTGACTATTCATCTGGTTTATCGTCTGCTATTATAACTGAAGTAAAAAATAAATTTTGTGAGCATCGTTTTTGCTAGCACTTTAATACACTGGAGAGACCTATTAAATCATAAAGGCTTGAGCCGTCCGTCTATTCCAATTTATCTAGCCTTGACACCCTTTCTTGTTACAATATGACACGGTAGCGCGCCATGGTATACACAAAAACATAATTGTTGACTTTGGTTCAGCTCTAGAGTTTCGTATTTTGCACATGGTTTGATTTTTAAAGAAAAATAATTTCCCAAAATTTCCTTTCTGGTAACCCTGATTATGTAAAAAATGACCTTGTACATCTTAGGTATTGTCAAAAGAACTTTTAATACAACTTTTTTTTTTTTTTTTTAGGTGAATGATTGATGGGGTAATTTTGGTTGGAGGGTATACAGCTTGAACTTACTTCAGATCTGCATGTTTGAAAAGACTGCTAGCTCGCCTTGGTCGTTTTCACTTCTTGGACTTCAGAGGTAAACTGAAAACAAAAAAACAACTAAAACGATAACCTTACCAAAATATATATATATATATAACTCATTTATTGCACTTTCATACTCTAGTATTGTTAACTCTGGCAAAATTCACTTTCTCTGTTTTAATAACTTCTAAAGTTAGTGTGCTTGGGACAAATTCAAGCTCATTTTTCTCGAGCACATGGGATCAGCCATTTCGACCAGCTGTCTGCTTTAGACAGCGCGTTGTTACCTAATACTACATATAAAGAAATATCAGTCACAGTACATGAGAGTAACATAGAGGTATGTCAACATTCTCTCCAATGTGTTTGTTGCAAATGCCCACAACTTCGCTTTGTACTTGTCCCTCTTTCAGACATACTTAACAACTGTGGAGCGAAACCTTTGATAGTAACACCGATCCATATATAATACAGGACAAGATAATTTAAACAATCCAGTACCAAAAACAGTTTCATATGAAAGAGTTTTTCCCTTTCACTATCAAACTCTGGAAAAAATTGAACGATGACTATTGCGATATCAGTTCATTTGCCAGGCTGTTTTAGGTTTTATTTCGTATTTACGCCGCTTCTCATAATTGTAGAACTGATGGACAATATTAGGTTATTGATCATGGGAATATAGGTCTTCATTTTGCCTTGTTATTGATCAGCTATTTCACATTTTGCTCTCATATCTAGCTGAGTCTCTCTCTCTCTCTCTCTCTCTCTCTCTCTCTCTCTCTCTCTCTCTCCACGAATAATCCCTCAAGTAAAAGATTTATCACACATTTAACTATCAGCTTAGCTATGTTATGATGTATTATTTGTTCGTTTCAATATTGTATAAGCACTTATTTGCAATTTATATCATGTCAGGTATAGTGATGTCACTACAGAGAGGGTATTTATATGATTTAAAGCCTGCTGCCGAATTCTAATGCAAATATTATTTTGCTAATCATCATTCACATTTTTCCTTTCTACAACTTTGTAGTTGCCAATAAAATACTGTTGTTGTTGTTGTTGTTGTTGTTATGATTATTATTATTAGTAGTAGTAGTAGTCGTAGTAGTAGTAGTAGTAGTAGTATCGAAATGAAAACTGTTTCGTAAATAATGACCAGCTTAAATTATCGGATTTGGTGAGGACTGCATCAACACGGCAAGTTTGTGACAACAAATACACTCATACCATAATGGTTTAATCTGCATTCATTTAAAGACTGGTAGTAGGAAAACGGGATCATCAGCTAGAAAATCAACAGGTATGAATCAAAAACGATTTTACTAATGTAAAAGCCACTCAGATGCCTTGAAATATCTGACAGAGAGATACAAGCTAAGATCAATCGAATATCATTAAGAACTTTCCACTAGATTATTCTCTATCCATTATATATTGCTTACATTAAAGTTTTCGTCGATTTCAATAAAAATCGCTTGACATCTTCCAAATTACTTTTTCCACAAAAACGGATCTTAGAGAAGAGGAATGGAAAAACCAAGATTGAAAGCTGGAGTGGAAGGACATTATGGATGAAATTACATGTTGTTGATTCGGAAATAGACGAATATTTTAAGTTCGAAAGAAAGGCAGCAAGAAGGAGAGGGAGAGAAAAACACTTGTATGTACATAGAAACAATTTCTTCATATATGCACAGTGGCAGCACGACGGTTCGAGCCGCAAGGGGGCAATGTTCTTTAGTGGCGCCCCTATTTTGTCAAAGAGAACAGTTTTGATGTCAGTTGCCAACCTCCCTTATCCCCCCCCCCCCCCGCCCCACCTAAATATAAGTTTTGTGAAGAATTGATCCCGTTACACTAAGGTGAGGTGAAATACTATGAAAATTTAAGCTGCAAAAAAGAAAAGCTCTTGACGGCGCCCCCCTTCGCCTGGTGCCCGGGGGCAATTCCCCCCCCCCCCACCACCACCTCCCCCCCACCCGCCCGCCCGCCCCTCGCTCCGCCACTGACACCAACAACTTCTTAATCTACAACAATGTCCAAATAATCATTCCATCAGCTTATACGTAGATATGATGACAAACTTCTTCATCAACATGACTTCTCACAATACTCATTCTTAGCACAAGTTAGAAGAAAAGGTAAAATCTCAGCTACTTATTTAGCCTACAAAGTTTCAGTAAAATCCTTCAAGTTATTTAGGAGCAGATTTAAAGAAAGACTTGTTTGATCAATTAACTATTATTTGGTAAATTGGTGTTCTATATAAGTGGCGTACGAAAAGGACGACACATACAAGAAAGCTTTGCTGGCAATGGTGTAAGTAATTTCAGAGAAAGGCAAAAGAGAAAGAAGATAGTTAAATCAATATATATATATATATATATATATATATATATATATATATATATATATATATATATTACTTGTTACTACAAAAAAGATTAAATAAAAGGTCTTAAAAAAAACATACTACAAGACTACGGTCGAGGTTAAACCGTCGGTGGAATTTCATACATAATTTCGCTCTAATGTATTCCGTACTTTCCTAATTCTTTGTCTAGCTCCCTTCCACTCATTTTCTCGCAAACGGCGCACATGATCGGGTCTACCCATATATATATATATATATATATATATATATATATATATATATATATATATATATATATGAATGGACGGACGGATAGATAGATAGATCTAAGTAATATGTCGATTTGACCATTCATTTGACTATAGCCTAAGGTCAAATTATAATGTAATTTTTATGATTGACGTTGACGAGACTCGTTTCACAGCAAGATCAATCAAACGTCCCCGTTGCCGCCTATGCTTTTACTTCAAGGCATTTGTGTTTTGGGAAGAAAACAAAAACTCATTGAGGAGTGATACCAGATTAACAGACTGACAGCTAAAAGATCACTAATTGTTGAGTTGAAACAAAAACAATTCTAATATTCTTCAGGAAGGTTGACACCATTTAGCTAAGCAATTTTTAACTAATCTGTTCCTGCTGCTGAGTGACGATCATTGTGTCTCTTACATTCAGTGTATCATCAAATCTACTCTGCTATTATAGACACTCTAGAAACCAGCTTCAAAGATAGATCGAAATCGAAACGGAACAATAATTGGTATTGTCATCAAGAAGATTTCTTAACGTACATAAGACAGTGAGTTAGCATCATGAACATTTTCCTTAGCCGCCATTGGAGACATTCCTAACCAAAGCAGGAATCAAGAACGGCAAAAATACCAATGAGCATTAACGTATATCCGACAGAGCATTATCAGTAATCAGTCGCATAGCAAATGAAGGAGCTTTTCGAGTAAACTCTAAACACTCTCTATTTTTACTTTGGTAAGACTTCTCTTTATGGATCGGTTAAGGAGCCACTATATCTTGCTTATGATGTCAATCAAATTGTATAGTGTCAATGATAAATCCATGACAAGTGCCGGCAATTTCCTTTCAGTGTATGATTTTGATACAGAGGCAAAATGCTATAAAACTGTGATACTGAAGTAAACTAAATTTATTTAATGTGATTGGTATAAGTTTTAAACAAAATCTTTAAAATTTATTTTAAATGCCTTCTATTGCCGTCTTTCTCTTTGAGATTTATTTTGTTGTGTTTGCCATTTAAAATACAGGAATGATATAAATCAGCTTACAAACGAATTGATAGTTTCAAAACATGTTAATGAGAAGAACTGAAATGGTATCACATCTGCAATTGTCCATGCAGTACTTTCTTTCACCGTTCATCAACCAATTTTTAGAGTAGGTGTGTTTGACAGGTGTGTTAGACAGAATAGGTGTGTTAGACAGAACTATAGTATCTTCATGGTATAGGTGTGTTAGACAGAACTATAGTATCTTCATGGTATAGGTGTGTTAGACAGAACTATAGTATCTTCATGGTATAGGTGTGTTAGACAGAACTATAGTATCTTCATGGTATATATCTGTTAGACAGAACTATAGTATCTTCATGGTATAGGTGTGTTAGACAGAACTATAGTATCTTCATGGATACGTTTTCCAGAGAGTTTTCATCTTTTGTGTTTTCATGTCAGCTTGAGACACAACGCGGAGGACATTTTATGAAGCCAATATCCAAGAGCATTTGCAGACTGGTTGGTTTGGTTTGGTTTTATGGGTTTAACGCCATTATTCAGCACATGATAGGCTATACATGGCGGCCAATATATCTGGTGGATGAAGAACCCGGGAAAATCCCGGGAAGAACCACCGACCCACGGGAAGCTACTGGCAAGCTTTCTCTCATAACCACATTGGCCGAGCCCGAGACTCGAACCCACGCCAACAGAGGTGAGATGGCAGTGATCGGTAAAGGCGAGCGCCTTATACCACTCGGCCACCCGGGGCCCCAGTTTGCTGGTCAAGGCTAAGAAACACAATTACTCATAGTTCTACCAGTTCATTTACAGAGTTAAGGTAGAATGTTACTTAAACTTTTTACATCCAGAAATTGTTCATATCGGAATAATTTGAAGATTCGGCCTTTGTAAGTACTTTAAAGTTTAAAACGTCGGAAGTCACCAAACTTTTTTCTTCATTACAGGGATCGTTGTAATATGATCCTCTAAACGGGATTTTACATAGAATCCAATCGAGATTAGCCTTATTTGAAATGTTTTTGCAGCATTTTATCTCTTACTTACATCCAGAATTTTAAATAATTTTGCATAGATATTTGAATGATAACAGCTTTTGAAAAAAGGAGAGATAGTTAATAAGTCATGCTCAACGTGAATTAAAGTATACTGAACGTAACAGAGATATCAAGATATAGGTCAAATATATTTTAAACGTTCTACAGGTGTACGTGACTCTATGCGTCATTTTAATTTCAAAATGAACCAGCTTAGCAAAAAATAAATAAATAAATAAACTGTCCTTAATCAATATGCATAGCGGTGAACTTGTATGTTACAGTACAATGTTGGTCTGAAAGAAATGCTCGCTTTACATCATTTTATAGTATGTCGTTAAAGGACTCACGGTACTAATTATATGGAAGAATGGTAACCAGTCCAGAAATGGGTGAAGATAAAACAGAGCATATATGGGTTTGGCTGGCCATGATTGGTTGATAATAAAAGAAAAATGTTCGTAAAAAGAATCTTTTGAGAGTTTATCATAGTTGTAACTGACAAAAATTAGAGACAACGTTTTATTGATGGAATTTCAGTCCTTGTATAGACTTGGGTTTGGAAAACTCATTGTTGAAATTAGCACCTGATTCTTTGCTGCGGAATTGAAAACACATGTTTCAAACATATGTAGATCAAAAAACTGCCGCGTCTCTTATGGTCTTCTCCACACAGAAGCTGTCATCAAGGATATGTCTACTGATAAATATAGGTTTGATCATAAGCATTCAGAAGTTTAAAGTCATTGAATTTTTAATATCATGGTGTTTGCATAGTTTTACTATGGGGGGCTGCATTAGTACCGTGAGTCTTATATGACTTGCCTAATTAAAATCACATTTAGTAGAGGTAAATATTCTACTTAATTTTTTGTTTCTGTATGTTATTAATTTCTGTCAGCAACTTTAAGTTTGATGAAGAATATTTATCTATTTTATTGCTGTAGGTAAATCTCCTGTAAACTGGTCATCTATGTATGAGGATATTTCTATCTTAAGCCCAAAACAAAGCGACGGCAATGTGCTGTAAATATTTACGTACATTCTAAAAACATTGCGGCTCTTCATTTAGCAAGTAAACATTTAGAAACATGGTTACCATGTCATAAGCATATTTTACATAAGAAAAGAAATGAAGGATTTTTAGTACAGTCAAACCTTCTATATTCACAACGTGCATATAGAAACCACCTGTTTATCAATGCTAAGTTTCATAGGTCTCAGTTCTACATATATCGATGTAAATTTACCCGTATATAAAGGCCAGTTGATCATAAAGACCACTTCTTTAGGTTTCTTTTGCATATATTTAACTTCATTTTAATATCCAGTTAATGCATGGAAACAGTAAAACCAAAAAGTGGACGGAAAATACCATTTTGTTAAATTGTGTTGCCCAGATGAATTAGAAGAATGGGGCGGGCGCAAAAGTACTGGAAGATAACATAAGGACAAAATATGACCATTTATTCCGCAAAGGCGTTCTCGATCATCCATCAACCATCCGTCTACTTTACGTAATTTAGGCCAGTCGAATACATTGTTGACTACGACTTTTAATTTTTCGGCAGAATGAGTATTTAAACTGATGATAATGATGCGATTAATAAAGAATGACCCGAAGAGACACGATTCAAGCATGGATTGTGTTCTTATGAAGTTCAAACAAGAATGAAATACAAGAATGTATGTGTGGACGAATATTTTTCCAAGGAGTATAAGAGTTTGTCGTAATTAACTTGCTTGCTTCAAAGAAATAGAAATGTATGCCTACCTGAACTTGCAAAGCAATAATTCTCTCACGTATATGGCATTTTGGGAAACAATTCCCTGTTTTACTCATTTATTCAAAAACTATATAAATAAAGTCGTTTCGAATTGTTTCTAATTGTTTCTTTTCCTCAAAGCAAATTTGCTGGTTTCAGAGAGAAAGAGAGAGAGGGTGACTCGTTATCTGGTTTTTTTCGGATGCAAAATGATTTTTTTTTATAATTACTGACTATTTTAATACAGTTACTCACAGGAAATTACTTCCCTGATTATTTTGAATAAAGGATGTGTTTTCAGCCTATTCGTCACCACTTACTTTTGACACCACACATCTTCTAAGGTTTCGAAACAGAACTGGGGGAAGATAATTTGAAGGAAGTGCCTAATATTTACTTTGGTACATGGTTTCATGCTGTCGCCTTGATGTGTCAACTGGCCAAGAAGGATTTCATAAGAATATACAGTGCAGTCTTCATATGTCACACGAATTAACACCACTAACTCTATTAGTTGGGAAGGAAAAGCTAACAGCAAACATTTTTCCTTTTTTCATTGAAGAGGACTCGAACTGTGCCTGTGTCAATGGCTCCCATGCCAAGATTTGGAAAGAAAATGCAAAATGTGTAGAAACATCACACCAGTGGCCCCGTGTGGCAGAGTGGTCTAAGGCGCTTGACTTACAGATCACAGACATCTCACCTCTGTCCGCATAGGTTCGAGTCTCGGCTCGGCCAACGTGGGTATGTGAGAAAATTTGCCAGTAGCTTCCCGTGGATCGGTGGTTCTTCCCGGGGTTTTCCAGGGTTCTTCCTCCAGCAAATATACTGGCCGCCATGTATAGGCTATCATGGGTTGAAAAATGGCGTTAAACCACAAAACCCCCAAAACCCCCAGAAACATAAACACCAGTTTTTCATTTCAAATCTAATATCAATTTACCTTGTTGGTATGTTACGGATTTTAATCATATGTTGTCACTCATACTACATTTCGATATTTTCTTAAGAAAAGAAAAATATGTCCGTAGCACCATACAGGGTTTGTGAGGGGAGTTAACGGGACGGACTGAGAATTAGTCAAAACAAAGACATGACAAGACAAACCGAATAATATTTTCATTACGTAGGTCTGGTTCATGTTGATCCATCATGTCTAACATCGTTGCAAATGGTTCTAAGGAACAGTTACGATCTTTAAATCATTTTGATGAAAGACGAAGTTGTACATGATACTGACAGTTAGACTTTGACGCATGCATATGTATCATTCCGAATTACTGGAAGAATATTTATAACGGGCAGATATGCAAATTAATTATCCCTGGGAGAAATCATATGACAACAAGTTTAGCTTAAATATGACTTATTAAAGCGGTTTCTTGTTTGTGTTGTCGAGCCCAAGCGGAAGCAGATTCTTCTGAATATGAAATGAACAACAGCGCGTGCAATTCCAATCATGTAAATTGTTGATTCACATGTTTATGCTTCCTGTTGGCTTCTAATATATCATTTCATTCTAATAAAGACAAAAATGCCACAGCTAGTTTACTTTATTTTAAACTGATAAACTTTGATGTGACAAATATGGCATACTTGGTGTTTATTCTTTATGCAATTATTCTCTAAAAAGTAAAAGCGAGAGTTTATTCGACACTACCACATGTTGAGCAATCTGAATAATTGAAAGTAAGAATTTGTTATAACATTTTTTTATAAAAGTGGAAAGACAGTTTTAAATATTAATGTTTTTACGTTCTGTGTGATGCAATTTGATAGAAGAAAACGATGAACTCAAAGGGCAAAACATAGATTTCGATGAATAAAATATGTCAAAAATACATACTTGACAATGCTTTACATAATACATTATTTCAGTTTCAACGCATTGATAGACCTCGAGTATTTTCTGCTCTAACGTACTGCATTAAAAGTATGAAAACGTATCCGTATTGCGTACCGTACACCTGAAATTTATCAAGTGCCACAATTCACCGATAACGTTCCTAATTTTGATAACTTGATCTGCCTACATTTCCATGGAGCAGTATAGCTCTCAGATGAATGCTCTTGTTTATGGTTTAACTGTTTCTGTATCTTAATTTATGCTAAATAGATAGTGTCCAGTGCATAGGTGCAGCTGGTATTGCAAATGCAAATGTTTAACTTGTCCGATGTGCACAGAATATGATATGTATTAATGCATGAGTTACATGTGTTAGGGTAGAATGTGTCATTTGAGTGCCGCATTATGAAAAAGAACTGGTTCAACAAGTAAGATTTTCCGTGTTTCATCCTAATCCAAAAGTCTTTCTCCTGTGTGGGGGTCGAGGAAAATGTCCTACCTGGGCATACATATCACCGTCCTGTGTGGACTTATATGTTTGTCATCTGTGGGAGACTATGATAGTCATGTGTAGCGCAGATTCAATTTTGTGTGGGTCATACTTCATTCCTGTGTTGATGTGCAGTATTTCCTTTGTGATACTGTTCAGTCCTGTGTGGACACGCATTCTTCCTATGTAAGATGGGCCGGATTAACTCGTAGCCTTAGGCCCTCATATTCCAATACTGAAGTGACAACTGAGCAATCTTCCGTCCTATTAGCCTGAGGCCCTTCATATCCATAATCCGGCCCTGTATGTGACTATTATTCCGTCTTGTGTGAACACGCATTATTCCCTGTGTGGATACTATTTAGTGTTGTGAGGACCCTTGACAAATACTGATTCATAGTTCTATGACTACCGGTACTTGGAAGGAGTTATAAACATTCAAACATAGAAAATAGAACTTCTACTAATTTTTCCTTAAAGTGGCTGATTCATTTGAATGATATTTGCTTGGAATTAGAACTTGTCGATTTACGGATTGGTTTTAAAATTTGAATGAGAAATTGATCAATATAAATTTTTATATAATTAGCTCTCACGTTAAATGTTGAAATTGTTATTAATGTGTTTATACTGTGGATTCATACGGACTGTTCAGGAGCATTATAGATATGAATGGTCAATTTGTGACAGTTTGAATGATCTGGCGATAAACGTATACAATATTCTGAGCGGGGTTTTTATCTAATTAAAAAGGATAGATATATAATTGCCTACACTTTTTATACATGTTTTGATGTAGATAAGCATATTGTAGGGTAAATAATTTAAAACACAAAAGTGGGCATTTAACATGGACCTTTTTTGAAAAAATACATATAGATCTACAGTAAAAAATACATATAGATCTACAGTAAAAAATACATATAGATCTACAATAAAAAATACATATAGATGTACAGTAAAAAATACATATAGATCTACAGTAGAAAATACATATGGATCTACAATGAAGGCTTGCAAGCCTTAAGACATAAATGTTAATATTGTTAATTGGATTATTATTGCTAATGGGGTTTATTATTTTCTAACTGATTTACCATATGTATGAATAGTTTATTCATGACACTAATAGCCGACTTTGTACGTGTTCACAGTGTTACTATCAGGCCATTAGTGTAATTCGTATCCTGTCAAAGATACACTTGTTGGACATGTAAGATAATAAATGCAGTTTTAGTCCTTTACACGTGATAAATAGTTGTTTTTACACTTTATGTGAATTTTATACATTTTCTTGGTCAATGGATGACACTTTATGTCACTTTTGAATATTTTCCTGGTCGATGGGCGATCACACAATTACTTCTCTAATATCTGCTGTTTTTCATGGGGTTAATTATTTCGATATTAATTTGTTCAGTAGAGATTATTTCTTTTCAGATCAACTGCATGCAACAATAAGTTACCAAATAATTAAAAAATATTGAATATTATTCGTTTTCTTCCACCCCCATTTCAATCTTTTGTGTGGCTCGGAAATTGCAAAGGAATGCATCAATTAGAAGAAGAAAACAAAAACGCAAATTTTACACATTTACATATGCGCTCAACATTGTTTGAAGAACATGAAAGCTTATACTACGCTTAAAGTCACAATCCAGGGCGCAATGCCATTATCTCGGAATTAAACGATACATATTCGTTTGCAGATATTACATGCAAATGGTATTCAAGTCATACCAGCATTACAATAACCACAAATTTTTGCAAGTCCTCAACGTATCTTATCTATTTTCTCATCAATTCATCTTGTGTTTACTAGTATTGATAATATGTTGGATTTTTCTCTATCTTTTATCTGCATTAATCACTAAGTTGTCAAAATTACGGATTCTTTTTCAGTGTCGTTCACTCCATAATCTACTGTGATTATTTGTTGTAAAAATTAAGTTTCTCAGAAATGGCACGAGTTTATTTCTTTATCCGAAGAATTCAAAATAATCTAAATAAAATGCAATCTTTCTTTTTCTAATATATGCAGATATTTACCACTCTAATAATCTGTCAAAGAATTATGTCCACATGACAGGAATCGATGACCTGGACCATAGATAAAATATCCAATTTTAGTGTGTTCCTATCTGAGTTTAACGACAGGAATCGATGACCTGGACCATAGATAAAATATCCAATTTTAGTGTGTTCCTATCTGAGTTTAACAATGGATCGTCATTGAAAACATACGCATGTACAACACCAGTCTGAGTCATCATCTCAAGACGTTTATCGTACCTTTGAAAATGTGTCAAACGGCCTAATGATCGAGAGTAAATCAGGATGCGCTAGATGATAAGTGTTTGATGATTTGATTTGATGAGCGTTTCAACCGTGAAAGAGTGCTATCTTTTCAAACATGACTGGAACATCTGGAACTTGTTACGATCACATATTTTATATTGTTTGAATGCGCCATAAAGAACATTCACTATGTTTATGGCAGGAGAAATATTTGAACGCATGTTAAAAATTCTGTATGCGTTTTTAATCAATCTATTTGCGTAAAATAAGAATACGTTGCTTATTGAGAGTTCTTGGACATGTCTCCATAGTTTCTCAATGACAGATTTGACACCACGTATGAGAAGACTTAGGGAATTTTTCTCCATTCGGATGTCTGAAACTCGATGCTTTTACCGTTTTAAGAAGAATTTCTGCAACCAAAATTCTCCATCTTATACAGATAACAACATCTGTGCCCTTTTTATAAAGCCATAAACTGGATCCTGCTTAGCTGAGTGACCCTCGAGTAAACTGATTGACATAGACGCTGATAGACATTTCTTGTCTGTGCTTAAAAATTGTGAAAAAAGCAACCCAAGGGACCATTATTCCATCAACATTCCCATCTGGACAAAAACAAAGCCATTTGGATACCAATGATGTTGGATCGGTAATTCACTTTAAGAAGAAGAGGTGTCTGAACGATTATTCACTGCTAGAATCCACCATAGCGGAATTTATCCTGGGTCTCGTATGGTGTATATCAATTTATCTAACTAGTTGTCTCGTATTTTTGTATAATATAACTACTTTTTGTATATTGATTTTCGTTTTGAATGATAGCTGCCTGTACATGCGGGACATTTAATTGGACTGAGTGTACTTAAGTAACATTTTCTATCAGAAAGAACTGAATATATCGTTTCAAAGTTTTAGGTAGATGCTGGTCAAAGTGATGCCATTCTGACGATCAGTCGATCAATTTCTATATTTTACGAACAATTTCTACTTTTGTTTATAGAAACATTTTACTACTTTTAAAGTAATAAATTAAATTTTAATTTAAGAACAAAAATATGAAAATAAGAATTCCCTGTATATTTGCAACAGTTTTGGGCAGACAGAGGTATTTTTTAAAATTCCATTTTCAATACAAGTAAAATTTTCATGCATAATGCTTTGTTAAAAGTATTGAAGCAAGTTATAAACTGTGTACAGCCCGCTAATATTCACGCTGACATGTCAAAGCATGATTTAAAAAAAAACCCGACACCAACTACAGATAGACGACTTTATGATATACGTCATGATAGACAAAACATTCTCGACTCCGAGGATGAGTTCGCTACTTCAAATATGTCTAACAAAAAGAAAATCTAGTCAATAGCTTTTCACTGATCCGTATATTTGTTTTCCATTGTTACATTTTTTACTATAGTGTATTCCGATAATCTTAATAATCTGGATTTTTTTTTTGCAAATTGAAAGGCGAATCTTGAAGAAAAAAAAAATACCGTCTGTTACTTGATCCTAAAATATTGATTAAAACAATCGTACCCTGTAACGAACGAAAGCTCTTGTAATTTCCGCACGGGAAGTTATTTAACTTGCAGAAAAAGTAAACCCTTCCACACTCGTGGAGGAAGATTCGATTACAGAAGAGATGATCAATATGCCACTTTGTTTTAATCAGTTTGCTCTCAATAAGTTGAACAGACTATTCAGTTGGCTCTCAATAAGTTGAACAGACTATTCAGCTTTATTTGTCATGCTCTCTTTGAACTGTGTGTTACAACCGGAAACTTCTATAATTTAGAACACGCTAATCAAGCAAGGTCTGTTCATGTGACACCAAGCTTATTCATTTGCTGTAAACGATCTCTTTCATAATGAAATACTTTAAATGCGATGAAAGAACTGCAAATTTTAATCTTCAGTCGGTTTAGGTCTTATAATTAGTTAACACGGAGAATTTCAATAGCTTTATTCTGTGATCGGGCGATTCATAGATTGTTGCGGTCGACGTATTTCAAACTAAGTTTGCGCTCCTGAATATTCATGAAATTTATCACACAGTTATAGTGTTGAAGTTCTCTCAGGCAGAAAATTTAAATTAAAGATTAAACCTGACGACCGTTATGAATTTCGATGAAATTGTATTAGGTTGTGTGAGGTTTTTTTTGTAGATCATTTTAAAACTGGAAGTTTGAGATTGCATTACTACACGATATTTTCCTCGTTGTTTGATGCAACATATGCTAACATATACCAACACATATTGTGCCTGTAAATCTAGATAATCGGATTTTATAATGATTTTTGCAAAAACTAGCGTTCAAACTGATGTTTCTGTGCATTATGTAAACATCCTGGTTTATAACCTAACGGTGTGCAATTGACATGTTTCCTCTGGATTTGCTTACGAAGTCATCCTACGTAAACCACCCATGATCCTGTCGATACAAAACTGTCTGATTGTGAGACGGGAAGTTCTGCTCGAAAATGCATCACAAATATTGTATTTCAATAGGGTTTCTGTTTTGTAGAATAAAAACAATGTAATCACTGTTATGTTATGTAAACCGCATAATGTAAAAAAAACGAAATAAATAAATAAACCTTGTTTTATAATCTAACGTTAATTAAACAGAAAGTTAGCATTAGGTGTCGATATATCCGATGACAGAGAAATCGTATTTTAAACAACGGTTGCTAATGCAGAGGTCAATAGGAAAGGATATTTACTGTCGCGGGGCAATGACCTGGTCCGATGGCATTCAGTACTCCCTGACATGGCCCACTACGTAAGTAACTATTGCTTTTACTGCCTTTTACAATTTTTAACAAAGCAAAACTACTTGTGTAAATATTTCACTTGATATTATCTCCTGATATGAACCGGTCCATACTATTAGAATGGTATGGTACGTGGAGTATTGCTAGTGTATGACGTGGTCCTCGTTTAGCCAAGAAAGCAAAGTTTAACATTAGTAATATGCAATAATTTTCTTTAAACCGCCGATATACATATTTTGTAAATCTTAACGTTTATTTCAAGAATCGGACGTCTTGAATGTTACACCTCAGACCCATATGATATCACAAAATGAATGGATACGAATAGTATGTTACATATATGACCCTGGGTAATAACATGTCACATAAATATCACTATTTTCGTTCCTTGACGTTCTTCAGATAAGTTGGGCTCAGTGGCGAGCCACCGCCCATGGAACCTCTGCAACTGCGGGGGAGGGGGGGGGGGGTCAGTGGGGGCCAAAAATTCCCATCAAACAACTTTTTTTATTGGGAGGTGGCCCCATAATTACGTTTTGCAGGGAGACTCAGAATTTCTTGCTACGCTACTGGTTGGGCTAAATAGGAAAATTTAAGAATAAGCTAGAATTCTGACCTTTATGCAAGTGAAAATAAATGTATTGTAAATTCTGAATCAATATGTATGATCATTTATCGTTTTTATGATCAGATGATGGTTGCACAATACAAACACAAACTATGTTGGCCGTATATTGGAACGTCTTACAACAGAGTCAATTTGAACTAAGTTTCAACGTGGGATTGTATCGTATACGTGAACAATTATTTAAACAGAAGGCATTTCATTTCTATACATCATCTCTGACTGTCCAAAATATAAATATTTTCAGCAAGAGTTTAGTTGGTAACTTATGTTGAAAATGTTGAAAAGATGTCTGTTTCGGCAGGACATTTCTTCTTTTTTTAAAAATGCGAACTCGCATACATATGAATTGTGTAAGCATTTCTGAATGAGCAGTAGTAGTATAGTGTGGATATATGGCGTAAAAAAAATGGCTCTATGGTGTAAGGGGGAATTTAACAATATACTGCCATTTGAAGATGTGGTTTTATGTCGTCAAAAATGGCTCTGTAGCGTCAAGGGGAATTTAACATTAGTCCAGGAGTTTAACATTAGTATGGTCCTGCGGCGTCAATGGGAATTTAACATTACGTTTAGCACTGAGGTGCCAACAATCATTCACAGCATGAACATGATGAGCTATTTTTGCGTCAAGGGGAAATGTAATTTTAAAATTACACCTACTAATCAATACGGCTTTGACTGACCAGCATCCACTCATCTACTGACCAACACCTACACTTACTGACCAACACAGAGAACTACTAACCAGCATCCACTGTTACTAATCAATACATAGTGTTACTGACCAGCACAAAGCGTAGGATGTAAACAGAACCTAAACCCTTTATAAAATAAACAAAACTAAATCCCCTACCACCTCTATAACTTCCCTGTTATCCCCTTGTAAACAAAACTACCACCCTTATAACCCTAGAAGTGAAGTGTAAGGAGAGACAAAGGGTAGAAATATTCACACACATACACACAAACATACTTATATACTATCACACACAAAAGAGTAGGAGTGCTCACACATACACACACATATCCATGAAAAGAGTAGGAATGTTCACACGCCATACACACAAACATTCTTATATACTGTCATACATTTTTGTGTAAGGAGAGAAAAGGGTAGGAGTGCTTACACATACACACAAACATACTATCATACTAGCATACACATACACACACACAAGACAGAAGAGAGCATAGGGAGTTTAAGTTTTAGTTGTGAAAGACAAGAGACAAAGACATGCACACATAAAAACATAGATTTGTGAAAGACGAGAGACAAAGACATAGACACATAAAAACATAGATTTGTGGCAATAATTGAGTAGTATATCTCTGTTTCTGAGAGAACTGGGTGGCATGAAAAGGACCATTGAGGTGGTTAACCAAAGATGGTTAACACTAGTGGCACCTCTTCACTATTCTTCTTCGCAAGGTTTGCCGCACTGCAGGCCCATAGAACAATACTCGCTTGAGGCATTCTTGCCTTTTAATGTACGCTCTTCTCTTACAGATAGCAGTGTCTGTGATCTTGGTGATGGCCCACGATGACCTCACATATATAAGGTAATCTGGATCAAACAGCATTTTTAAAATGACAGTCGATGACTCCACGTTGGGCCACATCATAACTCGTCTTAAGAATAGATGACATCTGGATTGAATGCGCCTCTATATACCGTCTACGGGCGGATCGAAACTAATTTGGAGGTTCCACTAATCAGTACTATATTGTGTGAATTTGCTATTTAGCATTCTATAAGAGTTGGGAGATTTTTGCACATTGGTGTTTTTGTTTTTAAAATATATGAAAATTCAATTTTAAAAGGTAAAAGAAACTCGGAGAAGCTGAGTTGAAAATATGTGTAATTAAAAAAAAATATCCTAGTATTTCAAAACTCCCACATACTAGCTGTTGTCTCAAAATAGAGTTTATGTAATCTTTCTCTCCCTGTGTCTCCGGTAGCTTGCCGATTTATTTTCTACGTGTCACATTGTAAAGACTCAATGTGTTTTCATTTAATGGTCATTGTTATTTTCGTATGTTATTTTGTAACAAGTATACATGGCAATGTCTGTGGGATGTAGGGAAACACCCCAATTCATGACCCATTAGTTCCAGACTGACAAACGATACCACTCGGGTCATTTATCACACATGCCAATTATCATACACGTGAGACAAACAACTCAGGAGTTTCTAGAAATCGTACGGAGAGACAGAAGCACACTACCGAGGCACACATTTGAAAAGTTGGGAATAATAATTAATATATGTCAAATAGTTTCTATTTAATACGATTTTTTCAGATAAACAATGTTAGTATTCTGTGCAATTAAAATTCCTAATGGATTAATTATTTCCCACTAAACACATTACCCTGTGTTGATTTTTTATTTTTTTTTCGTCGTTTATTTTATTTTTTTTTATTTTCTTTTTTTTGTGTTTTAAAAGTTAAGATAGCATAATGCTTATATTATTTTCAATTTTACATAATTGATTTCAATTGTTTTTCTTCTTTGTTTTGGATAGCAAAAGAGAATTTTAAATTCATGGCGTCGATTAAGAAAAGAAGCATTCACTGTTCGAAACAAAGTCAAGCTGTTGCAGTTAAAGTAATCGCCCTTTGTTTTTTCTTTTGGAGACATGTCAATATTCGCTACTTATCGGAATAACAAACACCCACGTCGTGCTCCATTGCTTTTGCTTATCAACTCTATAGGCATAACAAACACTCATAACATGCTCCGTTGCTTTTCCTTATCAACTCTGTAGGCATAACAAACACTCATAACATGTTCCATTGCTTTTCCTTATCAACTCTATAGGCATAACAAACGATCACAACATGATTCATTGCTTTTCCTTATCAACAATATAGGCATAACAAACACTCACAAGATGCTTCATTGCTTTTCTTTATCAACACTATAGGCATAACAAACACTCATAACATGCTCCATTGCTATTCTTTATCAACTCTATAGGCATAACAAACACTCATAACATGCTCCACTGCTTTTCCTCATCAACTCTATAGGCATAACAAACACTCATAACATGCTCCATTGCTTTTCCTTATCAACAATATAGGCATAACAAACACTCACAACATACTCCATTGCTTTTCCTTATCAACTCTATAGGCACAACAAACACTCACAACATGCTCCAACATGCTCCATTGGTTTTCTTTATCAACACTATAGGCATAACAAACACTCATAACATGCTCCATTGCTTTTCCTTATCAACTCTATAGGCTCAACTCTATAAGCATAACATACACTCAAAACATGCTCCATTGCTTTTCCTTATCAACACTATAGGCTTAACAAACACTCATAACATGCTCCATTGCTTTTCTGTATCAGCTCTATAGTCATAACAAACACTCACAAGATGCTTCATTGCTCTTCTTTATCAACTCTATAGGCATAACAAACACTCACAAGATGTTTCATTGCTTTCCCTTATCAATAACTATAGGCATACTTTACTGATTATTGAGTTTTTGTCGTCCGATCATATTAAACATTCTAGGCTCTGTTCTTATAGTCATTCCCCAAATACAGAACAAGAAAACAATTCTAATGAAGTTGAGTATTTTCTAAACGATGTATATCAAAAACTCTGCTGTCAATAGATAATGACTCCAGAAAGTAAACGTGATGCCAGTGTATATTTAGATGCTTTTTCAATATTCTGCACAAGAGGAGACGAAAATACTTGGGGCACCAAACATTTAATTTCGGGGGGGGGGGGGAGGCAATGGGGGAGGTGATAAAATTCACCGTAGAGCCGGAATATTTGGCTCATTTCTCTCGAAGGTCAGATTATTTTAATGGCTTTTGTTTCTCTTTGGAGGTTTTATTGTTTTTTTGTTTCTTGTTTTCTGGGTTTTGGGTTGGGTTTTTTTGTGGGGTTTTTTTTGTTGCCCTGTAATAGAGACTGTAGATGCCGACAAAGAGAATATTTGTTTCCTGGCAAAGGAGGGGCTGAAATTGAGTCACCCCAAAAAAATCCTACCCCACCCTCTGATATTATGGTACGCGCCATTTGGAAATAACCATGCTGTTTTTAATGATGCTAGACAAAGTTACTTCCAACCTAAATCTGCTGATAAATTTCGAATGAAGCCGAACATACTTTAATATACCCTTTGATTAATATTAAGCTGCGTACCTTTTCCCAAATTGGTTAACAATTTTAAACGGCCAGGCTGAAAGATTAGCGTCTGGCTGGTTCATTATCACCATTACAAGGAAACACTGTTTGCAGGTATTATTATTTCTTTACTATTCTTTATTTCGAGTATGAAAAGGTACATACATACACAGTGTTATGTATTTTCAGTACAGAAGTAAGATTTCATCTTTAAATGTTTATAGCATTACACTTAGAAGTCTGCTTATTTTCATCGTATACAGAATAAAACGAGAGAGAGAGAGAGAGAAGTACCAAATAGTTATATTATAATATAGTTTACATACAAGATGGGAGAAAAAAACAAACAGCGCAGAAAAAAGATGCCATGTTTTTGCATGAGAGTAATTTTGTTTGTGGACTGGGAATAGTTTTTAGAGGCTTCCATTTCTTTTTTATCTTACGTTATTTATTTTGATGAAAACCGATGATTTTTTTCTATGTCATATCGATCATATAGAATCTAGTGCAAAACTTCAATAAAAGGAAGTCTTTTAGCAAATTTGCATCCATAAATAAACTGTTTTGATAAAATTAATATGAAATGCATTAGCAAAATAAGTGAAGCATATTCTCTTCTTTCATCGCACAGAAATTTCACATTGATGTGCCAAGGATTTTAGATTTATATAAAAATTAGTTGGTTGCTACAATACGCATGAGAAACTTGTATTGAAAAGTTCTTAATTTTGTATCCAGGATACATTTAAATGGTATTTCGCGTATAAACGTCCAGTTAAAATGATGGCTTTTGAATATGTCTTTCTATACATCAGGTGATATTAATGCCGATCCATTTAGCTCTTATATTTTATAAAGAAGATTGCATGCTTTTTTACCTCTCATGATATCATCTATTGATTGTTATTGTTCACTTGCATTCATTTTTGTTTTATTTTTATGAGAGGTTAACCAGTCTTTTGAAAAAGAAGAAACTAGTGTGTGATATTTTTTAAAAATCTGATGTCTTGATTGAGTAATGGCTACAAATTGTACTGAAATTAAACAGTCTATTTTCTGTGAAGGAATACATATCCCCTGTGTACTTTTTCTATCCAATCTCGGTATATATTTACATTTTGTGTTTTCTGTGTATAATTTTATTTGTTCCAGACAGGTTGCTCCTATGTCAGTGGTATATTTTCTCTGTAATTGAAAAAGCACCATGCTTATAGTATCTGTTTGTAAAACTATTTATATTCATGTTATGAATTCTACGTGGTGGGCAATTTCCCTTAAAACAAAATCGTCGCCTATTTTTATTTTCTTTATATCAAGTGCAGATGTTTTCCAAATTTCACCATTCACTTTATTTAAAAATTCTATAGACCTAAGTCGCTTTCAGTGTATGAATAAATGTATCTATATCCAGAATTTTTAAGCCACCATCACCATAGCTATTTACGATTATTCTAGACACGTTATCCGTTTTCGAAGCCAATATAAAATTAAAATATTTGATTTAATTTCCTTCCTTTTTCAGCTGTGGGATTTTGGTAGAACCATCATTGGCAATATTAATTTAGGTATAGCAAAATTTGTTACTACCATTATTCTACATATCAAAGAAATTTGTTGCCATTTTCATTCTCAAGGCATGCAAAGAATTCTCTGAGCTTCGGATACAAACTCAATTCATGTAATAAATTTAAGCTTATATGGAATGTTAAACCTGAAGTTTTGGCATTATGCAAAGTCCAGTAAAAAGGGGTTACTAGAATAATAGCTGAAATATGTATTCCTCTTTACAGAGCATAATCTTAATACGATACATTTGTGTAGTTTAATGAACTCCCGTGACGTTTCTGAACTCATCAAATATATTTACTACTGTATTAAACCTAATTCTGAACCATCAAATATCATTGTAGTATCATCCGCAAAAAACGTTTGTTGAACCTCTCTTTCATGAAGCTTTTAGCCTTTAATGTCCGTCTGTATAAGGTAGAAGTTCAATTAATAATATAAATAAATAAGGGGATAGTGGGCAACCTTATCTTATTCCACATTCTAAAGGAAACAGTTGCGATAAGTAACCATTGTTTAATACACAGCTTTTAGCATTATTATAGAAAAGATAGATCCAGTTTAGGTAATTAGGTCAGCTTTAAGAAATACCAGAGTTTTGTACACGATAAAATGATCTAAGATGTCAAAATCTTTTATCAAAATCAGTAAAATAGAGGAGTGCTGTAGAATCTGCATTTTCTGCATGTTCAATAACATCCAAAAGCAGCCGAAGATTTTGACCTATGTATCTATTTTTTAATAAAACCTGTCTGGTTTTTATGAATAACCCTAGGAAGAATGTTCTTTATTCTGTTTGCAAAAGCTGTACTGGCAACTGTATAGTCTATATTCAATATATACTCCTATTCTTTCTAAAAAATAGTTTTTTCATCGTATGTTTCCTTTCCTTCAACTATCAACTTTCTCTATGCTAGCGAAGTATTTACTGTTCTTCTCTCTCTCCTCGATCCACCTTGCGTTCGATCTAAGAATAACCCCTTTACTTTGCTAGTCATACATTTTTTTCTAGTTCCTCCGTTATTTTATCTAACTTTCTTTTAATTTCTGTGTCACAGTGGTTGTTTTCATAATCTACCTTTAATATTGCTCTTTCTCTCTTTATTTCTTTGTCCTTTTGCATCTGAGTTTCCCTTTATCTACATGCCAATTTAATAATATCGTTCCGGATAATAATTTTTATAAATCCCTATTTTACATCAGGATCAGCTGCGATGTTTATTTTATATAATTGCCTTCATGTTAGCTCGTATTGTGCGCTTGTATTCTTCATTGTATTCTTCATCAAATAGAAGATTATTATTCAATTTTCTACTATATATATATTATTCCAACTTATGCATAAAACCAGGATCGTCAGTATTTGGCCTATAAACGTTGCTAAAGGTGATATTTAAATATTCAATAGTTCCATGTACTATAATAATTATTCCACTTAACAATTCACCAAAACTATTTATCTTTAATTGAAATTTAGAATGAAAGAGAATAGCTACCCCCAAAATACTTTTACTATTACTGCTGCCCCATTCATTTTTCCATTGATGCGATACATCATATATATGGTGTGTTTCTTGCAGAAAGCATATATCCATCTTATTATCACGAATCCATTGGAAAATCTCGCTCCTCTTTCTAGTTTGCCCAGTCCTTTTTATATTTAAGGTTCCTATCTTAATTATGTTTGGACTCATTATTGTTTGACAACTTGTTGCTAATGTGGCAAGTCGAAAAGTGAAAACAGAGCAGAAAGCAAACAGGAGAAGTTAGAAGGAAGTTGAAAAAGAAGAGGTTGGGTGCGGAAACTGCTCTACCCACAGACTATTTATATAAAGAGGGAAAAGCAAATGAATGTTAATACCGTATTACTCGCGTATAAACTCATACCAACTGCAAACTGCATAGACCCAGATCTGCCGTCGCATAATGCGCCGGCAGATCTGGGTCTATGCAGTTTGCAAGGACTAATCAGTAGAGCAAACAACATAGACCCTGATCTGCCAGCGCATTATGCGACGGCAGACCAGGGTCTATGTTGTTTGCATTTCGACCAGGTTTATACGCGAGTATAGACGGTACTTCCTAAGATAGACGTATCCATGCACAAGAGGCAAAGCGCTTTTGCGATTAGAAAAACATGGATGACGGTAAGGTAACAACTAGTGTATTTTTGCGACCAGCACGTTACACCAGATGACTACAAAAAACATCGAGAAAATAAAATAAAATCTGAAGCAACACGACAATGTACCCTTAAAGTATTAATTCTCCACATGAATGATGAACAGTATTAATTCTCCACATGAATGATGAAAAGAAACAGTATTAATTCTCCACATGAATGATGAACAGTATTAATTCTCCACATGAATGATGAACATTATTAATTCTCCACATGAATGATGAACATTATTAATTCTCCACATTGGAGAGATATAGGCGGAGAAAGACGAGCAAGGGATAGCTCATTTTTTATCACAGTTTGGGGTGGGGGGATGAGGTAAATAACTTTTCATATCTTTAACATAAATATTGACCGTATAAGGGAGAAATAATAAGGTCCATAAAATCTGTAAAGCGAGAGAGATAAATAGAGAAATAGAGAGAGATCAAGATAGGGAGAGAGAGGGTAACACACACACACATACACACACACACATATATATATATATATATATATATATATATATATATATATATATATATATATATATATATATATATATATATATATATATATATATCCCTGTCTAAGTGGTCATACCTTTTTGTAGTTATTTATAATGCACGGTTATTTCACGCACAGTTGAAATGGGAAAGGAACAAAGAAAAAGCGATAAAAGAAGAGAGAGAGAGAGAGAGAGAGAGAGAGATAGAGAGAGAGAGAGAGAGGGAGGGAGGGAGGGAGGGAAAAGAGAAATAAAGCGGTGGACGATTATACATATTTGTACTAAAATATGCTATAATTCTTTACATTTCATGACAGAGTTTTGAATATTTGAATGGGAATCAAAACAACAGGCAACCCTAAAGTAATCGAGCAATAATCATTGCGTAAAACCATCAAAGAGAAAGAGAGAGCGGGGGGCAAGTATAATGAGGAAGGAGATACAGTAATATTTAAAGTTGGTATCAAGATAAATTAGGACGTTAAAGTCAAGAATCAGTCTCTTAAAGTAAACAGCTATTTGTAATCCTCCGCTTTAAGCATGAAAAATCTCCGACACAGACACAAATGTAAAGCTCAACTCAATGTCCTGAAGAACCTTTCGCCAGATTAATTTCTGAAAAAGATCGATAGCTTATGATTTTCTCCGCTATAGCCTCTCCACGTTTCAATAAAATTCTGCCGGCTTCTTCAAAATCACTCTTTCCACGAAAACAGTTCTGAACAAAATGAGTGTGCAAAATGATTTCATTTTGCTTCGGTTGCTTTTCACAAAAATTGACTACACGACTACTTTGGGAACGGGCCCAAGATGATGACGTCAATACCATCCAATAAATCATAATGTTACTGTGGTGTGTAACAAAATTATTTTGACTAATGTCATCTGACAAAGTAATATTTCTGAGGCCAACTTTAATTCTATAAATTAATAGAAACTTGTGCATATCCAAATAGCGATCTTTTGAATCAGGTGCTCAAAGATGAGGTTTACAAAAGTAACATTATAAACTTTGGACTTGAAGATTAAATTTCACAAGAAACAAAATTCCATGTGTCAAATAAACACTTGGGTGTTGTTAGTCTAAAGGGTCTTACAACTACTTCTCACCCTTTGCATCCAATACAAATGGGGACATTATCCAAGTGGCGTATGCTTCACTGCGATAAGTCTTGGGACGAGGTTATCCACATTTTTTTTTTATTTTTTTTTTTTTGCAAAAGCAATATTCTGCTTATTTTGGCACCGTCTATGAATCCATGTTTCATTTCACGTGACTCGGTAGGGATTATTTTCCTTCGGTATTGGAAAACGCATTTACCATATCAGAAAATACTCTGAACTTTGTGTACTCTTGTGAGGACTTTAATCTCTCTTAGAACTCTTACGACAAAATATAGAATGAATAACTTCATGACTCTAACTGACTGTCTCATTCTGTGCCTTTTTTCTTTAGCTTACAAATCTTCTTTTACTTACATATCTTCACGTGATCTTGTAAAAAAAATTCTCTCTCTCCATTGTTATGTATGATGTTTACATACTTAACTTTTGTTTAAGATTGTCAGTTATATGGTTATTTGACATGTGTCAGTTAGGCCAGTATTTTCATAGGCATTTCGCAATTAGACATTTGTGACATATGTCAGGTAGGCCAGTATTTTTCCATTAGAATCAATCATATTCTGATGTGACATAGGTCATGCAGAGATGTGAATTTATATACAGATGGTGGTAAACAAATTCATTCCTGTTCTAGAATTTCGGTTATAAAGATCAGTCTGTAAGGAATCTATTTTAGTAATTACAGTTGTGTTGTTGAAATCAGATATAATTTGAGAGGAATTATTTATTTAAACTATTCATTGGAATTACTAAAGTGCGCATTGACTTTTGGATTAATACATTATTTTGGGATTTATGTGAAATTATTCAAATACATTTTAGTGGTACATCAGGACATTCACGGCTATTGGAATTCTTTCGGAACATTCTATTATTTTGGATTCGTAATTAGGACATTTAGGATTATTTGGAATTTAACCTACAAATTATAAGTGTCTTTTGAATTTCACTTTAATTGTCTGGAAATAAACTGCTTGTTGATTTTACTTGACTTTAATGGTTTCACTTTCTTTTTGTTACATCTTTTAAGACCGAGAGTCGTAAAACTAAACACACACACACACACACATATATATATATACACACACACATATATATATATACACACACACACACACACACACACACATATATATATATATATATATATATATATATATATATATATATATATATATATAGATAGAGAGATAGATATATATATATATATATATAGAGATATATATATATATAGAGATATATATATATATATATATATAGATATAGATATATAATGACACAACAGTTGGAAAACAACGCGGGGGAACACAAAGTTTTCTAACGATTCGACATAAAACAATGTCTTCCTCATATATGCTTCATAGATATAGTTTCTGAAGATACGGTTGATCGCAAAACAATGATGATGTATATCGATAAGTCTCATGCACCAGACGCTTAAATCAGAAAGAATGCGTTAGATACGTCCCATATATCAACTTATTCCTTTAAGTTTGATTTATAACTGTTGTTGCTTATATACACAGTCACGCCATGCTACGCTAATTCTAGTGCACATGGATGCATGCTTGGAATCTTTAAATAGGCCTAGGAAAACGGCCAAACATTTGGACCAAAAGATGAAACACATATATGGCGATGCTGCTGCTATAAATGGTGCTTGTATATATGTTAATGACTAAGAGGTGTATGAAGACCTTGGAATTTCTGATGATGACAAATCTGAGCAAAAGTAATTTCGATCTAAATTTTCATGATATGTTTAAATGTCACGGGATATCTTCTTGAGGAGGAGTATAAAGATATTTACATAATAGATGATGACGACGACGCTGACGATGATTATAACGCCGAATAAAATAAAGTCTCAAATATAGTTCTCTTTATTAATAAAACGTTTTCTTAGTTATTTTCCTCTGTGATTGAATTTTTTTTTTATTTGACGGGTTAACCTTCTCAGAAGCCACTTGTGGGCCAAGGCAAAGCAAATCTCGTGCAACTTGCAACAACATGAACAAGGGCGTTGGCTTCAGCGCGATAATACAGGATGATAAAGTGTTAGTAGGGAACGAAGGAAAAGTATAACAGTGTTCTTAATCCTTTTCCTGGAAAGCGTTAGGATGACAATTGAAAACTTGTCCACTCTGCTATACATAGCTTTCACATGTGTAATATATGTGGAACATATATTACCTTACATATGTGACACGTATGTTGAGCACAGCATATGTAAAACATGTGTGTAACATATGTTTTATATACTTATATGACAGACATTTTTAGGAAGTTTTAAATTTTAAGATCTAGGTATATGCAAAAGATATTTATTGATAGTTTTTTCATTTGTGAAGTAAAACATGCTTTACGTATGTCCTGTTCAAAATATGAGACGACCAATATGTTAAACACACGTTTAGTCGCATATGTTTAATAAATTTGGTAATGAGCATATGTTAAACAACGGTTGTAGCATATGTGAAACATACGCAACTCAAAAGAGTGTGATACATGAGATTGGAGGAAAAATTGCTAAACTATACCGAGAATTTATGTTCTCACTATGATAATGAAGAACCTTCGTCCTTCATGAGAGAGATGCTCTGAAAGTCATCTGTCCTTATTGTTCGAAATTACCATTGAGACTAGCATTTCCTTGATTTGTTTTCTCCCAGAAATATGTGGCATACTAAGCCCAACACAGACATATTCGAAATAATTTTCTACGATTCCTGTCAAATATAAGATGCCCAATATGGAAAAGGGTAAAAATTTCGATCTGTCGCATATAATTTAATATATTTTTAAAAGCAATAAGTCAGGGTATATCTCAGTCTCCTTTGTTGGGCCCCGAGGCAGGTGGCGAGCATGGGTGACAAAAGTATGTTCTTCCATTCTGGGGAAAACACAACAAACAATCAATAGTGGGAGACATGGTCTAAAACTAATCAGTAAAAATTCGACCAATGATTTGGGCGAAGAAACTGTTCAAAGTCAAGGCCGCTTTCCCATCGTAGAATCGTCTGACGATATAACCAAAAAGTAAGAAAACTCTCGCCTTTTGGCGTTGCAAAAACTCTTCAATTCCTGGACAAAGAGCCAAAGTGTGTAAAAAAAACCCAACTCAGTTTGTGCCAATTACTTGTTGAGTGCGGCTTTAAACCTCCCTCGGACAATCTGATTTGCGAAAGCGATTTGTCGAGATACCCATTAGGGTATATCCGCATAAACTTTTGAACTCATGTAGAGATGTCGTGCCATCTAGATATTTAGATGGCAGCAATGAGTGTGAGATGCTTGAAAGTCGCCGATCTCAGAACGTTTCCTAAGTGAAAAGAATTGACATTGGCTGAAAGGACAAGTTATTTCCCACTAACATCCACGCATTTAAGTTCGACAGTGCCACTTTGCCTACATCGATCAAAGCCGTGTTATTGAACATCCCAGTTGACCCTTTCATCTCTAATCTCTTACGATGCGTTAACTGCCGGAAAATATGGTGACCACAAAGAATCATGCAAGAGTAAACCACTCTGCCGCAGTTGTGAGCAGGATTGTCACTATGGATCGTCATGCAAGAGGAAAGTCTAGTGTGAGAATTGCCAGGGCGACCCCACTTCTCTTCCCAAAAGACTGCTCTAAGTGGAAACATGCGGAGGAAACACAGCGGGTAAAACACAAGAAAAGCCTGAGCTTCTATCAAGCCAAAAAGTTTGTGAAAGCCACAGCTCCACTTAACACTTGCGGCAAATCCTTCGCAAACGCTACTGCAATGGAGAAGAAACATTCCACAAATTCAAACGGACGAGATTAAGTTTACAGTCATGACATCTCTCAAATCCGTGCGAGCAACGACCAAAAACAAGAGTGAAACAGAAAACGCAAGAATAAAAAAGGAACAGTGTGACAAATAAAACCCCCAGCATTACTAGCGAGAAACCGGATAGATCCGGTCCACACTAAAAAAATCCCAAGCAAACCGCTGATTACTGTAATAAATGTAGCAGTGTGAAGAATAAGAATTCCAATGCTAATAGCAACCATCCGCTTAGAACCGGCCCACAAAAAGATCAGAAATTCCCTGGCTCCAGTGGTAACGCACTCTCGAAACCAAATATAATTCCTCCATTTGGCATACAAATTCGTCCTCATCTAGAAGCAGCAAAAATCAATCTTGCCAATACTGCAAAATTCTCTATTCCCAAATTACCACCTTGATTATTCACTGCCCCACCCCCCAATAATATTTGATCTTTGTTATTACAAAAAGTCCTCTACCAATCCCCTCTTTTGTTCAGGGAAGATTCAGCTAACTTAGCATCTTCTTCCTTGACCATTTGTCCCTGTATACATCGAAAGATGGAAACAAGGTTGAAGCTGCCGAAAGACGGTTGAAACTGCCGTTGCAAAAGCCCAAGGCACCATCTCGATCCCGTTACTGGATAAAGCCTCCATTTTTGCTGCAGAAATTACCGCCATACTCCGATCTTTTAACTACATTAAATACACACAAAAGAACACTTTTTTCGGATTTCCTTTTCGTCCTAAAAGCCTTCCAAACTTTACATTTGATAATCCGTTAGTATCCCAAATCTTTCTGAAAAATGAGTTGCTAATAAAATCTGTAAAAAGTGTTCTGTACTGTTGGCTTCCTAGTCACCCTGGTATTAAGGATATTCAAAGGGCATGTAAAGAGGCCAAAGCTGCATTTCCGTCACCCGTTTCTGAATGGAAGGTTCCATATAGTGATTTCAAATATTATATAAATATTTTGTTAAGACTAAAATACAATCAGAAACAATTAGATTGAGAGTCAGATGGAGGTTAAGGCACACAAACACACTTGGGACAATATGTGGAACGAAAACTCCACATACGAGCTTCAGAACATCATTCCCATCATTAGGGAGTGGCATCCCTCACATAGAACAAATCGCAGAGATGAGTTTGTACTTTGCTGTTCGCATGTAAGGACAACCATACCTGACCCATGCATACCTCCTGTGACCGTATAATTTAAGGATTTTATATTTTAATATATCTTTATTTTTTATTTTATATATCTGTTATCGAATTTTAACATCTTTTCCTTTAATCTTTTATATTGCGGGAATACATGTTTACCTTTATATGGAAGGGTTTATCTTTCTAAAGCCTTTGGAATTTTTACCTTTCAAATTTTAGAAATAAACTCTTAATTGGCACTGTATAGTTAGGATTGCTTTAACTTACCGTTAAACCGTTATTTATAAATCTGAACCTCCAGCTGAGACTAAATTTTTAATTGATTCTGATTGTATTTATTGTTTAATTGTTAACTTTCAACAAACGATTGTTTCTAGACTGTTCCTAAAATAGGATTATGGTAGATACTGGAATTCTGAGCATTATTTAGTTGATTTATGACCAAGTAAAGGAAAAGAGAATGTTTCAGAATGGCCTACTTGAACAAAACATAGTACACAGTCGCATTAAGATGCAGGCAATTTATATTTGCCACGAGGATGTAAACCGTTATAAGGGATAATAATTTGCGCATAGAAAATACGACTTTGGTGGAATACTGATCGATAACTATAGAAACATTAGGGTAGTGGCAATTTCAATGCAAACCAGATTTAAATGAGAGACTTTATGGAATCAAATCTTCCATTTGATGGGTCCTATTGGAATATGTTACAACTTAAAACTCGTATTAAACTGATTAGGTCATATCCATAAAAATATGGCGCTAGTAAAATGATAAAAGGATTTGGAGTTTGACATGATGCCGTCGTTTAACAAGGATACATAGAAAGATCGATACATTTAAGTTAATGAGGGGACACCAAAAGAAGATTACTCTTAAATTAGCTAAATATGAGTCATTTTATTGAGTTTGAGTAACAGACGTTAGTCGTTATGGAGGTCGGTCTGGGTGTCTGAGGGCTGGTCTGGGTGCAAGGGTAAAGTCCACTATTCGACCATCTTGGACTAGGCTGATCTGGGGGAGGGCAGGGGGAGAAGAGTTAATGTTCAAAACGTCCATATGATTAAATTTGTGGGCTGATCTGATACAAAGGGGAGTCTTAGGTTAAAAACGTCCATGGGATTAATATTAGATGGCACTATGGCCACAAGAGGAATTTAACATTGTGGGTCACTATGGGCACTGACACCTACTGACCAAAACAACACCTACTGACCAACACTCACACCTACTGACCAATACAGTCTTACATTCAACACACAGTCTTAATGACCGTCACCCACACCTAAACCTATTGACCAGAATGCAGTCTTACTGACCAACACTCATCTGCTGACCAACACCTTCACACAGTGACCAATACCACAGCTACTAACCCACATATATTCTTACTGATCTTACTGACCAGCATCCATCTGTTTCAAATTTGTGTCTTTGTATTTGTATTGATTTGAGAATTAATGAAGAGGAAGAACTGCCCTAATCCTCTATCTTCATTCTGCGTTCAAGATAGATTCAGCGGGTCTTTTGTTTTTTAAATGTTGATTGAGAAATTGTTTTGTTTGTTTGCTTGTGATTATTTTATAGCATATAAAGCGTCGTGTTCACGGATCTTGCCAGTCATCGTCGACTCGTCAACAAGAATGAGCGAGAGCATCAGCTACACCTTGACCGTGGCCTTAGTGCATTTAGAGGAAGTCAAGCAAGTCTTGGACTGGGTCGAGGAGTTGGACCTTCTTCAACGAAGAAAGCGTTTGGTCAAATGAGTGTCAGTGTATTGCAGAAATGCCAAGACCTCATCTAGGATGTCTTCCATGAAAAAAACCGAGAGAAAAGGTGATAGTAACAGCAGAAGTAACTGCTACTGCATTGTGGGTGTTGCATTGTAGATAACTTGGGTTGGATAGTAATTATGTGTAATTGTAACTGAATACCCTTTGACAACTTTTACAAGAGTTTGTGCGTGTGTGTGTGTGTGCGCGCGCGTGTGTGTGTGTGTTTTATGGGAATGGTGTGTGTTTATTTATTCATAAGTAGCTGTGAGTGACCCTCACCTATCCAAACTCCCTCATCTGTTTTGCTTGTATGGGAAGGTGTTGCGTTGTGTTTTTGTGTATTAGAGACCATCACCTAACTCCCCTTTCCCTCGTCCGTTTTGTTTGTATGTGTGGGTGTTGAATGGTACATAGCTGTGTTAGTGACCATGACCTATATCTACCTTCCCTCATCTGTTTTGTTTGTAAAGGTGGGTATTGGATGGTGAAGGTGGGTGTTGGAATGTAATGGTTAGTATTGATCAATGGTGTGTTGAATAGTAATTATAAGTATATGAGCTATCACCCTCTCTTAACTATATAGTTTTGAGATAATCTATGTGATAGTCCGGAGGTGTGTTAGTGAAGATCCTGTCGCTCTCCTTTCCCTTCCTCCGTTTCTTGTGCTTGCAAGAGTAGGTGTTAGATAGTCAAGGTGGGTTGAAAATGGTCATTAGGTGTTAGTCCTCATCACTCGAAAGACTACATCAAAAGAGCTTTGGTGTATGGGCCGATGGTGAGACGAAGTATGAGAAGAAGATAAATCAAGAGGTATGGCATGTGTTAGCTACCTAGACCGTTGTTAGCCCCTAATAGCCTATTTCAGGGTCACCCCAGATTTCAAGAAATAGAAATACAGCTTTTCGTTGCCAACCAAAATATAATTTGTTAAATTCTTATTTGTTAAATACATAATTTATTTTGTTAGTTTTCATTTTCTTTTTAAATAAATGAAAGTTTATTTTTGAAAGTTTTACAGAAGTGTTAAATTTATCAATTTTTACACTTTTTAAATTGTTTTCTTTTTTAACATTTTTCTGGAAATTTATTAAAGTTTTAAACTTTTTTACTTTTTTATTTTTTAATAATGTTAAATTGTACATTTTGGTAAAATTTTGAATTTTTTTATTTCTTTTATTTTAAAAGTGTACAAATATGTTTGAAATGTTTTAAAAATAAGTTTGCTTTCAAAATTTATAAATGTTTAAAAGTTTTAAGATTTGGTTTAAAATGTAAATTTGTTTAAAATTTCTTACTTATTTAATTACTTTCTGCAATCTTTTATAAACTTTTTTAACTTTAATTTTGTGTAACATAACTTTTTTAGCAATTGTTGCCGTGTCGGTTTCGGAAATTTAGTGTTAGTATGTGTTGGTTCCCTTGATTGCAGCTATTAATAAGACCAGTACCAATCTTTGCAAATTTACCTACATCGCCAACACAACATGAGGTACAGGTAATGCTTTATATCCACATATACATGTAGCCACTAGGCAGCATTCTGTAATCGGGTTTGTGTTATCGTATATGTGTGATGATATGGTTGTATGATTGTGTGTATTTATGAGGACTAGAGTACACTTTCTCCTTTTAACCTCTTAGTATATGTGTGATGGCATGGTGTGTGATGGTATTGTTGTATGTAAGAGGGGTTGTAATCTTCCTCATCATCTTTCCCTTGGTGTATGTGTGATGGAATGGTATGGTATGATTGTGAGATGGTCTGCATTACGATATGCGTCAGTGACTATTACCTTTCCCTATCTCCCCTTCCTCTATTTGGTTTGTAAAAGGGGGTGTGAGTGTTGGATGGTTACAGTCAGTTGTTGTCTGTCATAAATTAGGTGTTACTCCTCATTACTTTACTCCTTACTTTACATCCCACCATTATACATCTGTTTGTAGTAGTGAATGTTTGTAAGAATGTGTGTGGATCAGTTCAGATGGGTGCTGGTCAGTAAGACTCTTTTTGGATCAGTAAATATGTGTGTTGATCAGTAGGTGTGGGTGATGGTTAGTAATACTGTGTGTTAGTCAGTAGGTGTGGTTGATGGTCAGTAAGACCGTGTGTTGGTCAGTAGCTGTAAGTATTGTTCAGTACGTGCTGGATGTTGGTCAGTTGGTGTGGTTGGTTGTACCAAGAGTGATCCAAATGGTTAAATTCTTCTTGTGGCCATAGTGCCATCCAATATTAATCAGATTTAAGTTTTTAACCTTAAATAAAATTCCCCAATAAATACAATCAGAATCCCGCAGACCGGCCCACAACCCTAATCCTATGGACCTTTTTTACATTAAATTCCCCCTCCTGGCTAGCCCAATCCAAGATGGCTGTAAGGTGGACTTTTCCCTTTTCCCCCAAACCAGCCCTCAGAGCCCAAGACCAGTCCACATAACTACTCCCGTTCGTGTTTTCGGGCGTTAGTGCTCCATAGTGAATAAATGAACACTACTGGTTTCATTTGTTAGACTTTACTTTTTTTTAATTACGGAAAGCGGTTCAATTAAATTACAGACGAAATACTCTCTCTCTCTCTCTCTCTCTCTCTATATATATATATATATATATATATATATATATATGTATGTATATATATGTATGTATATATATATATATATATATGTATATATATATATATATATGTATATATATATATATATATATATATATATATATATATATATATATATATATATACACACACACAAAGAGAGAGAGAGAGAGAGATGAACCAATTGATAACACAGCCAAAAACTAGCCACGGGTCCCTTTGACAAAGGCAAAAACTGAAGAAAGACACAAACACAAAAAACAACAAATACTACAGAAAATCAAAGCATGAAAATAGAAATCTAATATGATACTGCTTTCTTCAATTATATATATATATATATATATATATATATATATATATATATATATATATATATATATATATATATATATATATATATATAAATTAATTCTCATTCTTGTAATTGGACTAAAGCACTATTGCGTTACGCTGTTTGTGTCTTGGTCGAATCGATCAGGACACACCGAAGTTGTAATAATTTAATTGGCTGTTGCTTCATTTGAAGAGCATTTTTGGACAGCAACGTTGGATTAGTCTTTTTCCCTCTTTCTATCTCTGATCAATTCCACATTGCTTAAATACTGAAGGCATAAAGATTGTCGCACACTTTTCACGAAACTTGGAATTAAATTTTCCTATAAAACGTTCATATATACATTGGTTATCTCCAATTTCAACTGTAATTTTTAGGGCCCGCTAGACCTCTAAAAGTGAAATAAATACAGAACAGCGGGTACGGACATCAAAATGATGTCGAATTTTACCTTCAATTAACTGTCAGTTTGAATTACTGATGACAATGGTGAATGTGACGTAATTCTACAATGTGGTTACTGAGATCCATTGCAAATTCAAGGACAAAGAAAAATATAAAACAAATGTACTCTCAGAACGTACCGGAAGTGGATTTGTTTACTTTATTTACCACGTTTGCCACAGAGCCACGCAAGTAAATAGGAAATTACCTAAAATAGGAAATTACCTAAAATATGAAATACCTAAAATAGGAAATTACTCTAAAATAGGAAATACCTAAAATATGAAATTACCTAAAATATGAAATACCTAAAATAGGAAATTACTCTAAAATAGGAAATACCTAAAATAGGAAATTACCTAAAATATGAAATACCTAAAATAGGAAATTACTCTAAAATAGGAAATACCTAAAATAGGAAATTAGCTAAAATATGAAATACTTAAAATAGGAAATACCTAAAATAGGAAATTACTCTAAAATAGGAAATACCTAAAATACCTAATTACTCTAAAGTAGGAAATACCTAAAATAGGAAATTACCTAAAATAGGAAATTACCTAAAATAGATTTTACAAGCTTACGTTCAAAATCATTATCAAAATAACCTTTTATCCAAAGGGAAATTTCATACCGAAAAAGAAATCTACGATGATGGTGGTGGTGGTGTTTGGTTATTGGTCTTAAACGAGAAAAAATATCATTTACATTTGTACTGATGAAAGGAATGAGAACCAAAATTACTGACTAAAAAATGCTGTGCTATCACAGCTTAAAACAAAATGTGTATATCTCATAATTTAAGATTACTAAATAGAAGTGATTCATTTATTTTTCTTTTAATTTTACTTTTTCAACTGTGAATTTAATTTTTTTGTAAGGTATGCAAGGCGAAGTAAAAAAAACTGTTAAAATCGGATAAAACTTTCAGAATCTTTCCAAGTTTTAAGTACCTCAAACTTCCGTTGTAAAATGACACTTATTGTAAGAGGGTGTTAGCTATGTACTGGAGTACACACATAAGACAATGTAAAATAGGGAATTCATATAACTAGTTAAGCTTACAGAGTACACATAAGACAATGTCAAACAGGCAATTCGTAAACTACAAACTAACAGAGTACACATAAGACCATGTCAAACAGGCAATTCATAGAACTGGTTAAACTTACAGAGTACAGATAAGAAAATGGCAAACAGGCAATTCATAGAACTAGTTAAACTTACATAGTACACATAAGACAATGTAAAACAGGCAATTAATGCAACTGGTTAAGCTTACAGTAATTCAGCTGATGCCACTCGTTTTTATTGGTTTCCAGGAATTGGATTTTATAAAACTTCAACAAAACTTTTCTACTTTCACGAATTAGTCACCAGTAAATATGTATATGAATCATTGGCTTGACACAATACCATGCAATGTAAATTATCCTTTCATTACAGAAGGTATACTTGATCGTACGTTTACGTGATCTTAACAATTTTCGCAGACGCATTGTAGAGTGTGAGATGCAATGAAAATAAAAATATTTAATGTCTGAAAGGAAAGCGTGTTCAATCTTGAGTGTTATATTTGTGAAGTGAAAAATTAAGTTGCGATGATTAGAAAAGACGAAATGAGAAAGGAAATGCAGATGTAATCTAATATTACAGTTTACAGGATTACAAGATTATATGAAGATTCTTCCTGAATAACTCTACTACTGAATGCATGCCTGGTCTTATGCATTGCCAATATATACAAAGTATCTATCCCAGCACCACATGTGCTTATTTAGGCAGAGTCATTTAAGGAAAGAGTATTTTCGGCAATGAATATAGAAAGCAGTCCATTCCACTTTGGGAAAAAAGGTTCTCTAAGGTTCCAAACCAAACTTTAGCAAGAAAGGAAAGAATAAGACCTGAGTATATTTTCAAATAATATTGGAATCACCGGTATAAAATGTGACTTAAGAAAGAAGTCAATTTGTTCGTGTTATTTATCACAGGTTAAAGTCGAAACAATCGTTTTTTGTATTATTAAAACCTTGTCGTGACAACAAGTTATATCTTTTAACACATATTAAAAGGACTTCTTTGATTATAACGAATCTAGCAAAGGTTTATTATTATTATTATTATTATTATTATTATTATTATTATTATTATTATTATTAGAGTTGCACTCTCTGTACCTAATAGGAAAGCGTATTTATGTTTAAGTTGTGATGATTCAAGGGCGTAGCATGTGATCGTTCATCGACTTGACAGTAAACTGTTACCTTCTTCCCATCGGATACCTAAAGAGCTGCAGTTTATCATTACATAGTGGTGAGACAATCTCAAATATTTTATGATAAATAAAAGCATTTACTCGAGGAAGAAAGACTGATAATGTTCAAAGCTGGGCAGCGTGATGAAATTGCAATTTTGTTTTCATTGTTTCTGTAAAGGGCCCCTTATTTATAGGTTGATTTACGATAACTCTCTATTTCGCCAGTGTGAATAGCGCAAGAAACTTGCATGCTTTTGACGCAAATTTACCTCTTTCCGACATTTTTTTTTAAATGGCATGTTTATTCCCTCTCCACCAGGCAAGTTTGTTACCACTTCGTTCGTGGAATAGGAATTTTCCTGAGGTGCGGAAACTCAATAAGAAGTGGTGATTGAATTATTTATATTAAACATTAGCTAAGATATTTAACTCCGGATCCAATTTGTATACAAAATGTCCGTAGACAGTCATTGTTATAAAGTTATCTACTGCTTATGCTAGTAATCACTCCACTGTGATAAACAAGGTAACAAAAACAAAATAAGAGCATTAATATAAATAACCCTTTCTCGTTCACACCGGGTCCAAATACATGTAATGATCCTTTTCCCTTTAGACAGATAGATGGATAGATAGATCTGACAATTTTACGAATACAAAGAACGTTTACCATTTACACCAAATTAAACACAAGACAGATGGTTTCACAGAGTTGTTTGTTTTTGCGTTTCATATTTGGTGATGAGCAAGAATTTGGTACCAGTGACAGTTTACTATACTAATTAACGGGTTTGCTTAGAAATGTCTTCGGGTCGAATTGACTCACATCTATCTTTGAATTTGTGCCCTTTTTTGTATCAGAAAATCGCTGACAAAACCTTAAGTATAACAGACACGATGATTGTCACTCAGCAGCCGGAACAGATGAATTGAAAATTGATTAGCAGAGCACTTTTCAATCATTCTGGATAGTTTAAAGAATGTTATTGTCTCAACCTAACACCGGTAATTAGTGATCTTGTAGCTCACAATATGTAAAGCTGGTATTACTTCCCTGACTGTTTCTTGTCACATGGACACTGATGATGGGAAGGAAAACATAAGCAGCCACAATTCGTATGAAGTGTGCGAGATTGGCAGATTAAATCTGTACATTCTCTCAGACTCTTACCAGTTTTTTAATTCAGAGTCAAAAGTGACTGGTTATCTCTCTCTCTCTCTCTCTCTCCATGTACCTATATGTACAATAAAACGTCGATAATTCAAAGAACAATCAGTCTAATGACCGACATAACTCAAATGGTTTGTTTACTCCCTATGTATCCCATTGTGTTTTCATCGACTCGACAAAGTCAAAACAACCGAAATGATGAATTATAACCCCAAAACTCTTTGATCATATTGCTGTCATTGCGTTGTATATACATTTCTTTCATATAATATTGTGTTCATACATATACTGTGGAATCCTGGGATAAGCGTTTTCCTCTCTGTGTAGTGTATATGTGTCAATTTATAATTATAATTTCATGTATATACCTTCCATTTCTAAATAGAATTCCAGTGGGTTTTTGCATATAGATGAGTGTTCAATGACATTTGCCAGCAGGTGATTTCTAGTGCACCTCGCGCCCTTTCCTTCGACCTTATTTCCATACTTTTTAGGGAATGAGTGCATGACCTAGCGGGTTAGAGCAATGGGACAGGAGAGTTAGGTGATAGGTAACGTTACTCGTGGCTCGATTCAAAAGCTTGACACGAATGATAACCCTCTAATCTGTTTGACTGTTCGATTATATTGGTGTCATTGTGTGTGTATGTGCGTGTGTGTGTATATATATATCAATATATATCTATTTATATGTATACATACATACATTCATCTCTCGTTGTGCGTATATATATATATATATATATATATATATATATATATATATACATACATACATGCTTACGTATATAGACATTCATTGATATATATATATATATATATATATATATATATATATATATATATATATATAGACATATATATAAATGCATTGATCTCGATCTCGATCTCATGTCTGCATTACAATTCATGTATTTTTATTTTGGATTGAACTGAATAAGAAGAAAAGATTTAAAGAGTGATTGTCCATTTAAATGTCCATTTCTATTATGTTTATTATGTGTTGACGATCAATGCATAGAAATAGCTCCGTAGCATAAAATGACCTCAGTAAGGAATCGGCACATGTCTTTCGACACTTACGTTAGTTTGTATGGATTATATTGTATTGTTGCTTCTTATAAATTTACTGGAATATTCCTAACCAACGAAGTAAGGGAATAGTTAGAACTGATAGAGCGGAATTCGCGTAGCATGATGCAAAAGTATGTAGAGAAAATCGAATTTGAGTCAAAAATATACAAGGATTTTACACTGTTTATCCCACTCGTGTGATTTTTGTGGAAGCAAAGAAAGTGATAAGTCAAAGTCCAGCATTTATTTAGGCAATTACTGTAACTGAGTAATAAATTCTCAGTGTATTAAAATTAAAACAAAAAGCTCATTCTGTAGCGTACTAACGAGGGGGGGGGGAGGAACGGACGGGGAACGGACGCCAGAGGTCTTGGGGCGCCAAACAGCTGATAAAAATTCGGGCCTCGTATTCTGGCCCTTTGATCCATCATCGTCGGCCCGGGCGCCATTTACCCTTAGTACACCACTGGGTTCATCAAGTGCAGTTGAAATCTTTCGTATTTGGTCAATCCTTCATTTGTCCCTTTAACACCACATAACATTATTTTAAATCACTTAAATGACACTCTAGTTCATTTGAAGATACGTTAATTTTACTTTTCAGTAATTAAACGTTTTATATTGGAGTTTTTAAAAAAAATATACAAATTCAACACGATGAGAATTTTTTTCTCTCCGAATAATGCTTGTTAAATGGACGACTCCACAATATTTGAAAATCTAGTACAATTGTTTTGGTCTCTGCGATAGTTTTGTTTAAATGGCCATTTAATTTAAAGAATGCTTTGCTCAAGATCCTTGCTTTCATAGGTTGATATGACAAAATCCGCATAAAGCATGCATAAATGACAAACTCCTGTGTTGTATTTTGAATCCAACAAACAATTATCATACTTTCAATGTGGGTTCAGACGCCAGAGATGCACAATTGACCTAGATAGTCATACTTGAAAGATTCATCAGAGAAGCTTTTCATCAAGAAAGAAAACATAGCAGCCATTTTTTTTAAAATTATTTCTTTTATAATTTTTTTTTGTTTGGAGAAAGCTTCAGACCCAACACAGGAAGTACAGGAATAATACAGTATAGTCAATGACCTATACCTCCTAGTCTTGATGGCAACCTACCTCTTTTTATATCCAATTTTTTTTAAGATATAGATTTCAGAGTTAAGGTAGATACCACCTTTTCTGAGAGTTACCTAGAAGATGTGGGTTTTCCTCAGGGCAGCATATTGTCACTTACCTTTTTCAACATCAAAATTAACAACATTGTGAAATGCATTAATCCATGAACTGAATGATCATTATCTGACGACATTTTGATCCGTTATGGATACAAAAAGTGTGCAGTATATTGGACACTAACTACATATATGCTTAAGTAGAGTTCAGGATTTTCGACAGGTAAAACTGTCTATGTGTACTTCAAATAATTTAATAAAATTCATGTTAACCCCAGACTCTGTTATGACAGTTCTTTTATCCCTGTTATACAGAAGACCAAATTTTTAAAGACTTATCTTTGACCGTAAACTAACTTTACTTTGCATATTAAATACATGTATGCTATTGATAAATGTCAAAAATTCATGGATTTAATACGAGTCGCGGCAAACAGATTGGAAGCAGACAGGACATCTTACTCCGGTATACAGGACGTTAACAAGATCTAAACCTGACTATATTTCGATTGCGTACGGATCAGCTTGCAATCTTACCTTTAGATGCTTTATCCTATACACAATCAGGGCCATAGACTTTGTCTTGGAGCTTGTAGAACGCCCCCTTCGGAAAGCCCATATATTAAGGCAAATGAGCCATCACTTTATCGCGCGCGATCGAAATTGGTTTTTCACTATACTACCAAACTATCCTCTAATGAGAGAACCTAAAGATGGCCGCCAGGGCCAGTAGTTAGCAAATTCTCTAAAATGTTGCTGATATTTATATAGTGTCCAGTGTGATTTAGTGATTCATGTTTGTACTATGGTCTATTTTATTTATTTTTTCTTAGGACATATAGTCTGAATTCATTTGTAGAGTATGTGTCTCCTGCAAAATGGCTGATTTTTGAAAATTTGAAAGCGAGTTTTCCTTCTTTTGTATATGTATCCTTGTGTGAATGTACACTTTGAGAAGATCGCCGTGACTGAGCCAATTGTGCTAATTGAACTGCACTAATTACATTACTTGTTCCAGAATTTCACTGAGACTCTTTAGAATTGCAACCAGCAGTGCTGTACACTTCTAACGTGTCAGAATAAGTGTAACAAAAGGAGCAATCCAACACAAATTATTCAGTCCACCCTCAAAACCAGTTTTCAGAGTGCTAAGAATTAGAGCAGCAAGCCACTAACGAGGTCAGCTATAAGCTCTCAGTCTAGAAATTTGATCTGTGATAATGAAGGTGCGAGTAGAGTTGCCCTATTCCAGAAGGACCTACTTGAAATAAAAACTGGTATTCATTTATTAGTGACCAGAAAGGAATTAGTTGTCTTAGTATCTGAAATAGTATCCCAGCTGTTTGGGAAACTCAACGTTGAACTGATGGAGGAAACGAGCAGATAAATTGAAGCCAAAACAAAAGAGTTGGAAGAGAATACTGCGTCAATTACTTTCGAAAACGACCAGCAGTTAAGAGAAGAATTAGATGACTCAAGGAATGAAAGCGAAAGCCTAATAGAAGAACTACAAAATACTGCAAGATCGCAAACCATAATGAACAATGCTCTAGAAAAAAAAGACCATACCTGAATTACAAACGAAATTGTCAGAACAAAGTTTGCCGAGAGTTTGCAAAGTTAGAAAATTGACTTTTCTTGAAGTTGCAGAGATTTTACAAAAATATAAAATTGACTTTCCTTGAAGTTGCAGAGATTTTATAAAGTTATAAAATTGACTTTCCTTGAAGTTGCAGAGATTTAACAAAGTTATAAAATTGACTTTCCTTGAAGAACATATACATATAATTGTGTGTAATTTTTGGAAAGATTAATCATATAACTTTCATATTGGTCATATAATTTTTCAGAATTTTCGGTGGAGATGTACTACATGCTAGATTCGAAGGCACACAATTGCCAGTGTCATTTAATATGAATCTGTACATCATTATTCTGTGTCATGTTCAAATATGTCTGTATGTACTGTGTCATGTTCAAATATGTATATATGTACTGTGTCATGTTCAAATATGTATATATGTACTGTGTCATGTTCAAAATATGTATATATGTATTGTGTCATGTTCAAATATGTATATATGTACTGTGTCATGTTCAAATATGTATATATGTACTGTGTCATGTTCAAATATGTATATATGTATTGGTATTTACAAGTACCATTGGTTATCATCCCCATGCTATATATCTGTGTCATGTTCCAATATGTCAATATGTACTGTTAATTACATATACCATTGTTTATCAACCCCATGCTATAAATCTG
>JAQPZY010001673.1:3160000-3172500 GCA_029931535.1 Margaritifera margaritifera | reverse complement strand
TGAATATTACCTAACTAGCAAAAGGTTTCATATATTAAATATCTATAGACTTCATATAGGGGCGTAACTGCGATGATAATATATTTTCGTCAGAGAGTATGAAAAGTTTATTACAATTATGTGTAAACAGCAATTTTATTTGGGGGATTATTTTTTGGGGGAGGGGGGCATTCTGTACACTAATAATACTGTGATGTCAGAAACTAAGGTCTCATTGTGTAAATTGGAAGATATCAAACATGACAGATTGACCTGAATTAACTCAGCCATATCTTTGTACGTGACGTCATTCATGTTCTCATAATTACGGACATCTCTCTCTCTCTCTTCTCTCTCTCTTTCTCTCTCTCTCACACACACACACACATCATCCATAATTTTATGATGGGCGTGGTAAAAACCAATCAAATGTCTGTTTTCTTTGAATGGATTTCACATCGGCTTCACATTCCACACAGAAAACCTTTACAAAATTTTTAATTTTACAATCCCTTAATATCCTTGAGTCTTACAGTAACCTGATCTGCTACCCAATCACATCGGTATCACTATAAAGGGAAATGAGATAGGAGATGAAGCAGTTAAAGCTACCGTGCAGTCACCCGTTTCTGAATGGAGGAACCCATATGGGGATTTTAAGTATTACGTAAGATGTAAGCGTTCCAGTTTCGCTTACGGATACATGAGCTGCACTTTTGAACGTGATGTTATGTAATCTGGATCCGATGATATTTTATTTTTTATGTAAACACGGATCTTACAAGATAAATATCTATATGTAAGAAAGTGAATCTTCGGCGTCACTCTCCGACCCTGTAAAGGCTGGTAAAATTTCCGATTTTGTAAGGTTTTGTTTTGTTTGTTGGTTTTTACGGCACTTGTAACACATTATTGGCTATATCATGAGTTAAGTGCCTTTCCCAAAGAAACACCAAGTAAGTCAGCCGACCCAGACTGGCCTGGGCAGGTATCGAACCTGTGACTCTTGGGTTACGAATCCGACGCTCGACCAACTGAGCTGCCGCGGCTCCCAATCGTGGTAATTTAATCCGAAATGATAGTAAAATGATTTTTTTGATCAAGAGGTTTCGCTATCGTACAATGATGTAAGTTATAGCGTAACTTCACTGGTAAAGATGGATGGTATATATGGTTACCGGCTGGAGATGTTGTTGTAGGGTGTTGCAACAGCAGCTTCAACATTGTCTCCATCTTTCAAACCGTATGTATACAGGAACGTATGGACACTATAGGAGATTCTTATTTCATTTAATTTACTCTGAAAAAAGAGAGGACTGGTTGTAGATTTTCTGAATTGGCAAATATAAAATATTATTTTGGTTTTAATAACCACGTTAGTGATTTTGTGATTGAAAATTTCGCGGTGTTGTTAAGACTCTATTTTGCTCTTCAAGATCACAGCGAATTCCATTGTCAAAAGGTGAAATGAAATTTTTGTTTCCGATTGTACTACGTGGTGTGGCATTTGGGCTTAAAGATGACATCATATGCAGGATTAGGATGTTTATAGGATAGTTTAGTAGTATAATCAGTTTTGTTCACAAGAGTTAGGTCTGAAAAACCATACAGGTGTTAAACACATAACCAAATTGTGCTGATAATTTGATAAAGCATCATTGCGGATGACACTTATCACCGAAAAGATGAATGCAGCTTGGAAACATCAATACGATGAAAGCGGCAAAAATTGTCGTGTAATTCATGATCTTTTTAACATTTCCAATCAATTTCTCCAAACTGTGTTTCAGCAAACTGCATAATAAATATTGTCTTGTAAGCAAAGAATATTGCTTACCTTGTTTGCATTAGTTATAAATATCATTATTTAACAACTATTATAGTACAGGTAATTAGTAACTACAGTTGACATACTTAAGACGTCGTGCTTACATTGCAAAAATGAACGAAAATGATACAAAATTGAGCGAACAGGAATGAAAATGAACTAAAAGAGTGTGGTAAATAACTTTTAGTATTACTAATTAACAGATACTTTTAATAGTTGAAAATTACTAAGAGTCACTGTTCAAGGGTAATTTGAATAAGAGACTTGAAAGCTACTATACCTTCTCTCATACTTTTCTTTGGTTTTTTTTCTTTCTTCCTTACTTCCTTTCTTAACTGGTTTATTTATGTCTACAATCATGGAATTTTGTTTCAAGTGACCACACACTCGGTCCAAATACGTTAGGCACATGTTTTTTGGCGATACAATTTTTTAAAAATTTTAATATGAAAGAAAAGCGTCAGTGACGAAGTTGGTTTAGGGCAACTACCGCCTAGCTTCTGAAAGTGCCCCATTTGAAATAACTGAAAGTGCCCCATTTGAAATAAAACCAAAACGTACATCGCTAATCAGAGAGTAAATTTGCACATTTTGGTATTTTCGCAGAAAAAACTAAGTCCGTAATCACGCCCAACATCTACGTAGTTTTGAATAAATGCATACAAATTACCCATAATTAGCCTTTTTACCCGTCTGCATAGGTGTATTATTTAGTCATTATTCATCCATTAGGGCTATCTTGGGAACTTGTTCGTAATAATAATTCAGTACATAATACACAAATCTGTGCACATTGCTATGAGAAGAAAAGTTGTTTGTGCTTTGCAGTAGTTGTCGAATAAATATTTATTCCACTAACATAACCCCACTTGTTAGAAATCGTCAACGAACACAAGTCACTTTACTTCAATTGCTTTGGCGCGATATAATCGTTCATGTGTTGATGTGTCGTTACCGCCAGTCAAACAACCAGCCATCCAACATGTAACTGGTGCCCACGGCGACAATAAATATTAATTTAAAAAATAAATGGCTTGCCCACAGTGGCCACCGTTTGATATTCGAGTTTCCAGTCACTTAAAATGAATAACAATAATGACAAATGGGATCGATTCATTTTGGATTTAGGTTGTATTTTGTGTTGAAGGAAATGAGAAATGTATAGGTTTCTGGTGTCATTTTATAAACTTTTCGTTTAAATTGGCAACCAGTAATAAAAATTGGACGCATTTTCAACTCTTGCCAGGTTTGATAACATCAAAAACTTGTGACATTAGATCCGTGAACCTGATATTGCAATTTATTCTCGTGATAGTGCAATCAATTTTCGTGATAATTCAATAAATTTTCTTGAAATTTGTTCATTTTATTGATAGGAGAAAAAAGATCTATACGGTACTGTAGTTTTCCATGTCCCAATTTTCGTTTTGAATTCCTTTGTCGGAACTCAGTCCCGAAACTTCATGAATTTTTTTTCTTTGATAATAGTATGACAATGCATGCCATTTCCATTTTGATAATAGTATGACAATGCATGCCATTTCCATTTTGATAATAGTATGACAATGCATGCTATTTCCATTTTGATAATAGTATGACAATACATGCCATTTCTATTTTGATAATAGTATGACAATGCATGCCATTTCCATTTTGATAATAGTATGACAATGCATGCCATTTCCATTTTGATAATAGTATGACAATGCATGCCGTTTCCATTTGAAAAGTATGCTGAAAATAAAGGCATAGTTTTGGAGAAGAAAAAAAAGGTTATGACTAAATTCAATACCACATTTTAATTGTGGAATCTGTTCTTGTGCATAGAATACTATTGTTGTGTCGTTCGCATAAACCTCGGCTTTGATGCCTTGACCAGTAATCGTATGCCACAACGGTGCCATCGTACAGGGGGTAATCAAAGAGTGAATTGTTTTTTCTTCTCCTATTTGTTAGCTTTGTTAGCTTATGATTTCAGGCGAAGCGTAGCCTCCAATCCGCTGACGCATTATGTTCATGATGCATGTGATTTCATTCTCATCATGCTTATGACATCAATGGAACAGCGCAGACCCAGATTTATCGGCGCAATATGCTCATGATTTATGACGCTGACTCTGATCTTCTGGCGCATTATGCTTCTTATGTTTTTAAGCAAAGAGTGCATACCCTGTTCTGCTTGCGTATTATGCTGATACTTGTGAATTCAAGTGAACGACGCAGACCATACTTAGCCGACACATTATGCTTATGAGTTCAGGCACAGCACAGACCCAAACCTACCGGCGCATTTTACTCATGAGTTTAAGCGAATAGCGCAGACGCGATATGCAGGCACATGATGCTTATGAATTAAAGCGAACAGCACAGACCTCGATCTGCCTGCGCATTGTGCACATGATGCATATGATTTTAAGCGAATAGCACAGACCCTGATATGCGGTCGCACTACGCTCATGATGTTTATGATTTCATGCCAACAGTTCAGACTCCGATCTTCTGGCGCATTATGGTCGTGATAAGTTGATAAATACTTTTCTTATAGCAAATAAAAATACACGAAGTTATTGTATGACGGTGGCTTTGGCGTCAGATCTTTTCCGTATTCTAAATTTTGGTAACCCATGTCCAGGCCGTTTGGTACCAGTAACTGGTATTCCACTGATGGGCGTTACCAAGTGGAATATTAGAGGCCCATGGTGGCCGAGTGGTCTAATGCGTTCGCCCACAATCTCAAATCTGTCCGCGTGGGTTCGAGTCTCGCGGTTCGATCAACGTGGGTATGCGAGAAAGGTTGCCAGTAGCTTTCCGTGGGTCTGTGGTTCTTCCCGGGTTCTTCCTCCACCAAATATACTGGCCGCCCTGTATAGCCTATCATGTGCTGAATAATGGCGTAAAACCCCACAGAACCAAACCAAACCAAGTGTAATATTGATTAATTACGTCAGACGCTGTCTCCTGTATCCGGTCGAATAGATATATATATGAGAGAGAGAGAGAGAGAGAGAGATTTCAAAATAGAATCATTTAGAAATTAACATGAAAAGTAGACATTAACAACTGTTCGTATTTATCGTGACATCCTATATACATGTATGAACAACGAAAGGAAACATTAAATTGCGAGAAGAAAACGAAATGAATCAGCGCGAGGAAATATCTAGATTACAATGAGAGATAGAGAGAATGAATATATTTTCGAAATCGATTCAGAGAATGCAGTTAAAATTGATTGAATTAATTGTGCCATCCTGTAAATGAACAGTGAAAGAAAGCACCGAATTGTAAAAAGACAAAAATGAATCCAGGCGAGGAAAAGAAAAAGAAACAGAACACTAACCGTCATAACCGTTGCTCCACGAATTAAATCCAGAAATATACATAGTATTGTCGTCCGTATATTCAGTTTGACATATTTTGGCAGTATTTTGCAGGTATAAATACCGCAGAACTCATTCTGACACAGTATTGATATGTTTCAGGGGCCCCGGGTGGCCGAGTGGTCTAAGGCACTCGCCTTTACTGATCACTAACATCTCATCTCTGTGCGCGTGGGTTCGAGTCTCGGCTCAGCCAACTTGGGTATGTGAGAAAGCTTGCCAGTGGCTTCCCGTGGGTCGGTGGTCCTTTCCGGGAATCTCCCGGGTTCTTCCTCCACCAAATATACCGGTTGCCATGTATCATGTGCTGAAAAATGGCGTTGAACCCATAACAACAACAAGATATGTTTCAGAAAATAAAGCAATGTAATATTTCAATGTAATAAAGTTGGCCTTTGGGCTCGAAGTTGTAGAATAGGACCCATGCCCCATTCCTACTATTGGATACAAGAGCTGGGGTGGTGCAGTGGTTATCAAGCCGACTTTGCAACCGAAAGGGTGCGGGTTCGAATCCTACCTTCAGGTCAGCTGGGTTGGCTACCGTGGGGTGTCCTTGGTCAAGGCACTTTACTTCATTTGCCTCGGCACTACATGACCTACTTGTGTTGCTGTGCTGTAAAACACCATCCAACCAGGTAAGCTTAGGTTGGACTGTTCGAAAGTTTTGCACTTTCAAGTCACTTTTGTATGCATATATGTATGTAGTATTATTTTACGGCACCTCAGCACAAAAGTGTCAATGTAGTGCCAAGAAAAGTTTAGATTCGAAAAATGTAAAACTGAATTGCACAAGAACTAGGAAGATAAAGCCTTCCAAATAAAGGTATAATTAAGTACGACAAGATAAAATATTAAAGTCTAAAAATGTGGAAATTTTGTAAAATGTATATAAAAAACTGATGAAGGTAACATGAAAAAGTTTACAGTAACACATAGCACACTAGGTCACGTACCAAGGTTGCATCCACACCCTCGAAACGGAGCTACAGATAAAATTAGTAACAAGCATTAATTTTCCAAAAAGCTTGAAGGCTCCGCTAGATTTAATTCATTGTTTGGTTATGGAAGAAAGAAACGTTAAAAAAATTAAATGGCAGGGTGAGGAGAAGTAGGCCAGGTAATCTATTTAAGTCGGGAATATTATTTTAATTGATGAGTAGTTGTGTGGTTTTGCATTAGTATGACTACTTATTACTGTCAAGCGGATGAGGAAGTGGCCTACTTTTGAGCTCTTGTTATCATATGTACGCTTTGCAGACTAAGTTGCATACCTTGGTCAGACACGTTAGGACAATCCACAGGCCTTTGAAATTCTGTCACTGTAGTAAGTAAATGTCAGAATATTTGAGAAACAAAGGGGGAAAATTATATATATATATATATATATATATATATATATATATATATATATATATATATATATATATATATTACAGTATAAAACTTCGTCAAGTTTTCATGAATGCTAATCATCCGTCCGCCATGGTAGCATTATTGTAAGGGCGGTAGTTCTAAAGTAATCCGGAAGAAATCATTGTGAATCCAACATGAGAAAATTCAGTGTGACTATAAATCAAAACAAATAAGAAAAAATTTCATTTTATTTTCGGTAATGAATGTATAGATTTGTCAATAAAGAAAGACTGCACTGTTGATAATTTTGTATAAAACATTTCAAATTTAAATACTAAGGGACTGTTCTGCAGCGTAGAACACGCGACCTTGACCATGGAAATGGGGTCACACTGAATTTCTCATATTGGATTCAAATTGATTTGTTCTGGATTACTTTGGAACTACCGTCCTTACCGTCATGCTACCATGGCGGACGGATGATTAGCATTCATTCTTTTAGTGAAGGTGGGATTTGTAAATATATTTTGAATGCCATCTAAAAAATTGACAAATGTTTAAATTGCACACCCACCCACCTAGAAAAGTTGTTGCCAGTTGCCAGTCTTGCCTTATATATATATATATATATATATATATATATATATATATATATATATATATATATATATATATATATATATATCTGTAGGATTTTTTTTCTTCTCATATTCTGACTTACTTTTTCTTTACCACATTGATATAATTTCAAAGGCCTGTATAAAATCGCATGTACACGTTTGTTGAACATTCATTAATATCAGATTCACATAAATCTTTTAAGTGCCTAAAGCGTCATGATTGAAGTTATTGCCCAAAATCCATTGATGCAGAGTCTATGACTTGAAATTTCTGAATGCAACCTAAAATGACATCACATGGACTCGTACATATGCGTTCCTGTATAGAAGCCCTATTAGTGTGTACAAAACACACATGTAACAATTTAATTTTGCACGGGTCTCCGATTGACAACTTTGCCATGGAAACTGCAGTAACAACACACTCACATGCCTCGCCTACGCCCATATCAGACAGTAATTTTGTTTCAGTTTGCCACTTTGGTCTATTAACTGTGCTTTCCCATATGGATTTCGGGTACATTTACCACAGTGGCAGCAATAATTTCCGAAATTGCGCCTTGACTCGGAACAACAAAACTCCTTTAGCATGGTAGAGGTAATTTTCTAAATCAAATCAATTGTTTATAGAGTTATCAATCAAATCGATTCATTTGAAGACTTCACCGAGATCAAACTCAATAAGATCCTCCTTCTCAATATCGTCATCATCAGTATTATTATTGTTGTCATCATTATCATCGTCATCGCCGTTAACTTGACGCTTTTTGGTTAATTGCATTAAAACCATAAGATAGTACAGCGGGCATAATTCTTGTTATTGTTTTTTTTTCTTTTTTTTTTCGGTTACTATAGCAATAAACAATAAGATAAAATGGCAGCCGAGTGTGATATACTTTAATATTAAAGATTCGAAAGACGGCAACATGTCTGTGTACTGTGTTTGCCATTTAACTCTTTGTCTGGTCTACGATATATATATATATATATATATATATATATATATATATATATATATATATATATATATATATATATCCAACATGTTTGTACATTTTTCCGCGAGGTATTACACTATGCTCCAATTCAGAAGGATCTATCGCTGTCTTGAAAAATATCGCAATCATTTTCTATTTCTATCACAGCTTGTTCACATTTGGCCAAGAAACTAATTTTAAGGATGTAGGAGACGATAAACAATTTGATTTTGGGATTGGTATTTAAAAAAAGAAAGAAAAATAATAAAATAAAATTTCGCACTTAAGGAAGCAATTTGTGATAGTGAAAGGGAATTCTGTTGTGAGTAAAAATGGGTACTAGAGCGAATACTGTATATGCTCACGTAAAACGCACGTTTTACAAAGCATTCTGGCATGAAACTCTTTCAAATTTGCTCAAATGATGCTGATCCGCCATCAAATATGGTCGCCGTTACTAAAAACAGAAAAACCTTTCAACGACCCCTTCTAAAATATCACTCAATATAATTTTACCATATTTGACAGAAAGTATCGTGGCATGTAGGGTCTTTCAAATTAGTTCAAACGATGCTGATCCGCCATCAGATTTGGACATGGTTACAAAACAAAAATTACAAATATAGAAAAACCTTTAAACCACTTATTCTAAAGAACTGCTGCACAAAAACAAAATTGACCAAATTTGACAGAAAGCATCCGTGCATTAAGGTCTTTCAGAATTTTTAAAATGATGTTGATCCGTTATCGCCGATACTAATACTACAACAACCTTTAAACTACTTTTTGTTTTGTTTTGTTTTTTTTTACAAAAAAAAGCGCTTTAGAGACTTTGACCACATTTGATCGAAACATTCTGACATGAAGTTCTTTCAAATTTGTTCCAATCATGCCGATCCGCCATCAAATATGGCCACAGTTGCCAAAAATAGAGAAGCTTTTAAACGACTTGTTTTCAAAAACCGCTCAGAATAAAATTACCATATTTGACAGAAAGCATCCTGACACGAAGGTCTTTCAGATGTATTCAAATGAAGCTGATCCGCCATCAGATATGGCCGGGGTTGATACAGAAAATAGAAAAACTTTTAAGCCACTTCTTCAATAAAAAATATCCAACAAAATAGGACCAAACTAGACGGAGAGCATACTGACATCAAGATCTTTCATATCTGTTCAAATTTTGGCGATTTACAATCAAATATAGCCCCCGTTTCTAAAAATAAAAAAAAAAACAAAAAAAAACTTGAAACAAATTCTTCTCGAAGACCGCTCAGCAGAAGTTGACCAAATTTAAAGCATTCCAGTAATAAGGCTGATCAAATTTATACCAATGATGCCAGTTCATCATCAGGTATGGCCGCCATTACTGAAAATGGAAAATGCTTCAACCGTCTTCTTAAAAAAAATACTTAGCAGAATTTGACCAGATTTTACAGAAAGCATTCTGGCATTAAGACATTCTGGCATTAAGGGCTTTTAAGCGTATATAAATGATCCAAATCTGTCATCAAATATGATTGATGTTACCAAAAAAACAGAAGAAAAAAAAAACTTGAACAAATTCTTCTAAAGCTCCACTGAACAGACTTTGATCAAATTTAACAGAAAGTGTTCTGGCTTGAAGGCTTTTCAAATTGATACAAATGATGCTGTTCTGCCATAGCTGTTATAGCTGCCGCTAGTAACAGTAGAAAAACATTTACACAACTTTATCGAACAAAAACTGCTAAACATAATTTGACCAACTTAGGCACAAAGAATCCATGGCTATGGGACCTTGTAATATTGGAAACTGATGCTGATATGCCATCAAATATGGATGAAGATACACAAACTTGAAAAACCTTGAAACAGTTGTTTTCATAATATATGCAATCAAGAGCACCAGAATAAATATCAACAGAAACGTCCTACGCACTCAGATTTATTGTTAGAGTAACGAAAGCGAAGTAATGTACGATAAGGACTATTTAAAACCACAGGTTTGGGGTTTTGCAGGGTTCTTCTTTTTCAGAAAAAGGTTTAAAACAAAAAACAAATATTTGTAGAATATAAGATGCACACACTGCAACAGAATAAGTTATGAAGAAAACAAATACACGTTAGGGATTATAATGAGTGATTTATAATTTAAACTGACGAAAAATATTAAATAGCCATATGACAGGTTACACTCAAAGTTGATAATACTTGTATATGATTATATTTAAAAGGCTAGTTTGTAAACTTCCAGTAGTGTATCGTTCTGGATTTCTACACAAGAATACTGAGTTTGATTCCCAGACCAGGCTGGGTCGGGTGCCGTGTTGTGTCCTTATGTAAGACACTTTACTATTATTGCCCAGTAAAACACTAACTACTAGGTAAAATACCTCAAAGGGGGCTTAGTCTAACCAAACAAGAAATGTTGTTGTGCGTCTGAGATACCAATAATTTCTTTTGCTAAGGAAAAAAGCTTTGCAGAAATTTACTAACAATGCAATATAGCCTCAAGGCTGAAGAACTAAAAGCGTCTCAGATGCACACCGGTAAATGTATCTAAGTATCAGAATTTCTTTACATATTTAAATATTACCAGGAAAAAAGATTTTTCTTTCAGAGCATATTTCTTGTAAAAAAACAAAAAACAAAAAAAAAAAAAAAACAAAAACAAACATGTCTAAGTTCATAAATTTATTTGCAAAGAATTATTGCTAAACACTTGACCACGTGCATATTTCTTGAATATTTTGAAGCAAGTTTTATTTGTTTTGTTAAATATAGTTTGAAAGTTGCTAGTATTGCCATATTAAGTCCCTTAAACATTTGTTGTTTATGTTATCACATTATTATGCATTATTGTTAGGCATTTAATATATCCAGTGCCATTAGTCATTTAATATTTTTAATGTATATTTTATATTTTTTTCGCTTTCAGTAAGAAAGAAATATAATAATCCAATGTGATTTCCTCCTAAAACACTTTCAAATTTATTTACTAAGAAGAAACCCATGACGTAAAAAAAAAAATCTTGAGAAATGTAGCAGTAGATCTGGGCTGATCAGATGTGGGACTGGACCCTGCAACCTTCTGGTTACGTGTCCTACGCCTTAACCACTGAGTCACCGCATCCACTTTGGTCACAAATCTCAATAAGTTCCAAGTTATGACATATGAATTCATGCTGATTGCACATATTAATTTCCCTTGTAATGCCAAGTAAGTGTATATACTTTAAGGGTGGAGGTAAATTTCCCAAGCACTTGTCTCCTCGACGAGTGAGTTGCAAGAGTTACTCGTCCCTGTCCTCATTATGTTCAGCAGAGTACAGTTCTCCACTACACTGCTTATGCTTTTGCTAAAGAACCGCAGTTACCTGTTACAAGCTTGATACTAAAATGGGTCAAAATAACGAAAATAGTATAGTGTGTTCTAATACATGGATCCTTAGAGAATTATTTTGGTTTTCTGGCGCTTAACGCCATTTTTCAGCACATGACAGGCTATAAATGGCGGCCAGTATATTTGATGGAGTAAGAACCCGGGAAGAACCACCAACCCACGGGAAACTACTGACAAGCTTTCTCACATACCCACGATGGCTGAGCCGAGACTCGAACTGTTAGATAAACGCATAATAATAGACAAAGTTTGTAACTTGATGAATTGCAGTTGCACACATAACTCTTGATTTCTTAGTAGTATTCACGTTTACAGTGAAACTTTTCAGTAATCTAGGTGTCCATATTTTATGATTTTTGTCTGGTCAGACATTTTTACGCTTTCCCCAGATCACCAGTATTTTCAAGATTGTGCAGCCTTATTAATGCATTGTCACGCCCAAGTAACGACGCCAGCAGATATTTATATAAGTATGTAACTACTTTTAACCCAAAAAAAAATGTCAGTAACTTGCATTTGAAAGAAGAATTCGAATCGTCTCAATTTCCACCAACTTCCCTACTAAATGGTCCATTTTGGTCAAACCTCCATTCTAGAGAGCTACACACAGGCGCCATAAAAAAAGTCAGATTGCTTAGAGGGCGCGCTAAAGTTTCGTTTTTTGCATATTGGTTAGATTTTTTAAGAAAAAGAATTTCCCAAGTTTTCCTCACTGGTTATCCTGACTATTTAAAAAAGATATTTTTAAAAGAACTTTTAATCTCCTTTATTTTGGTGTATAATTGATGGGTGCAATTTGGGTTATAGATTATACAGCTTGATCTTACTTCAAACGTGCAGCTACCAAGAAACTGCTAGTTCCACTTGGTTATTTACTTCCTGGGCTTCAAAGGTAAAAAAAAAAAAAAAAGAGCCAATAACTTTTTTTACTTTTTATATATTTTGTAATTCATTCATTGTTCATTGTACTCTCAGAAG